>JAPZIH010000860.1:46701-145795 GCA_027410445.1 Discoglossus pictus | reverse complement strand
CTGTGTATTAGGAGGAGGTGAGAGGTCCGTGTCCTGTTTAAGGAGGAGGTGAGAGGTCCGTGTCCTGTGTCTGTGTATTAGGAGGAGGTGAGAGGTCCGTGTCCTGGTGTCTGTGTATGAGGAGGAGGTGAGAGGTCCGTGTCCTGTGTAGTTAGGAGAGGTGAGAGGTCCGTGTCCTGAGTCTGTGTATTAGGAGGAGGTGAGAGGTTCCGTGGTCCTGGTGTCAGTGTATTAGGAGGAGGTGAGAGGTCCGTGTCCTGGTGTCTGTGTATTAGGAGAGGTGAGAGGTCCGTGTCCTGTGTCTGTGTATTAGGAGGAGGTGAGAGGTCCGTGTCCTGGTGTCTGTGTATTAGGAGGAGGTGAGAGTCCGTGTCCTGTGTATTAGGAGGAGGAGAGGTCCGTGTCCTGTGTCTGTGTATTAGGAGGAGGTGAGAGGTCCGTGTCCTGGTGTCTGTATTAGGAGGAGTGAGAGGTCCGTGTCCTGTGTATTAGGAGGAGGTGAGAGGTCCGTGTCTGTGTATTAGGAGGAGGTGAGAGGTCCGTGTCCTGTGTATTAGGAGGAGGTGAGAGGTCCGTGTCCGTGTCTGGTATTAGGAGGAGGTGAGAGGTCCGTGTCCTGTCTGTGTATTAGGAGGAGGTGAGAGGTCCGTGTCCTGTGTATTAGGAGGAGGTGAGAGGTCCGTGTCCTGTGTATTAGGAGGAGGTGAGAGGTCCGTTCCTGTGTGGATTAGGAGGAGGTGAGAGGTCCGTGTCCTGTGTTAGGAGGAGGTGAGAGGTCCGTGTCCTGTGTCTGTGTATTAGGAGGAGGTGAGAGGTCCGTGTCCTGTGTCTGTGTATTAGGAGGAGGTGAGAGGTCCGTGTCCTGGTGTCTGTGTATTAGGAGGAGGTGAGAGGTCCGTGTCCTGTGTCTGTGTATTAGGAGGAGGTGAGAGGTCCTGTCCTGGTGTCTGTGTATTAGAGGAGGTGAGAGGTCCGTGTCCTGTGTCTGTGTATTAGGAGGAGGTGAGAGGTCCGTGTCCTGGTGTCTGTGTATTAGGAGAGTGAGAGGTCCGTCCTGGTGTCTGTGTATTAGGAGGAGGTGAGAGGTCCGTGTCCTGGTGTCTGTGTATTAGGAGGAGGTGAGAGGTCCGTGTCCTGGTGTCTGTGTATTAGGAGGAGGTGGAGTAGCCGTGTCCTGTGTCCGTGTATTAGGAGGAGGTGAGAGGTCCGTGTCCTGTGTCTGTGTATTAGGAGGAGGTGAGAGGTCCGTGTCCTGTGTCTGTGTATTAGGAGGAGGTGAGAGGTCGTGTCCTGGTATTAGGAGGGTGTGAGAGGTCCGTGTCCTGGTGTCTGTGTATTAGGAGGAGGTGAGAGTCCGTGTCCTGTGTATTAGGAGGAGGTGAGAGGTCCATGACCTGTGTCTAGAGGAGGTGAGAGTCCGTCGTCCTGGTCTGTGTATTAGGAGGAGGTGAGAGGTCGTGTCCTGTGTCTGAGTATTAGGAGGAGGTGAGAGGTCCGTGTCCTGTGTATTAGGAGGAGGTGAGAGGTCCGTGTCCTGTGTAATTAGGAGGAGGTGAGAGGTCCGTGTCCTGGTATTAGGAGGAGGGTGAGAGGTCCGTGTCCTGTGTCTGTGTATTAGGGAGGAGGTGAGAGGTTGCCGTGTCCTGGTTGGTATTAGGGTAGGAGGGGAGAGGGTCCGGTGTCCTGTGTATTGTAGGAGGAGGTGAGAGGTCCGGTGTCCTGTGTCTGTTTATTAGGAGGAGGTGAGAGGTCCGTGTCCTGTGTCTGTGTATTAGGAGGAGGTGAGAGGTCCGTGTCCTGGTGTATTAGGAGGAGGTGAGAGGTCCGTGTCCTGTGTCTGTGTATTAGGAGGAGGTGAGAGGTCCGTGTCCTGGTGTCTGTGTATTAGGAGGAGGTGAGAGGTCCGTGTCCTGTGTTATTAGGAGGAGGTGAGAGTCCGTGTCCTGTGTATTAGGAGGAGGTGAGAGGATCCGTGTCCTGTGTCTGTGTATTAGGAGGAGGTGAGAGGTCCGTGTCCTGGTGTCTGTGTATTAGGAGGAGGTGAGAGGTCCGTGTCCTGTGTCTGTGTATTAGGAGGAGGTGTAGAGGTCCGTGTCTGTGTCTGTGTATTAGGAGGAGGTGAGAGGTCCGTGTCCTGTGTCTGTGTATTAGGAGGAGTGAGAGGTCCGTGTCCTGGTGCCTGTGTATTAGAGGAGTGAGAGGTCCGTGTCCTGTGTCTGTGTATTAGAGGAGGTGAGAGTCCGTGTCCTGGTGTCTGTGTATTAGGAGGAGGTGAGAGGTCCGTGTCCTGTGTCTGTGTATTAGGAGGAGGTGAGAGGTCAGTGTCCTGTGTATAGGAGGAGGTGAGAGATCCGTGTCCGTGTCTGTGTATTAGGAGGAGGTGAGAGGTCCGTGTCCTGTGTCTGTGATTAGGAGGAGGTGAGAGGTCCGTGTCCTGGTGTCTGTGTATTAGAGGAGGTAGAGGTCCGTGTCCTGTGTCTGTGTATTAGGAGGAGGTGAGAGGTCCGTGTCCTGGTGTCTGTGTATTATGAGGAGGTGAGAGGTCCGTCCTGTGCTGTGTAGTTAGGAGGAGGTGAGAGGTCCGTGTCCTGTGTCTGTGTATTAGGAGGAGGTGAGAGGTCCGTGTCCTGGTGTCTGTGTATTAGGAGGAGGTGAGAGGTCCGTGTCCTGTGTCTTAGGAGGAGGTGAGAGGTCCGTTTCCTGGTGTCTGTGTATTAGGAGGAGGTGAGAGGTCCGTGTCCTGTGTATTAGGAGGAGGTGAAAGGTCAGTGTCCTGTGTATTAGGAGGAGGTGAGAGGTCAGTGTCCTGTGTCTGTGTATTAGGAGGAGGTGAGAGGTCCGTGTCCTGTGTATTAGGAGGAGGTGAGAGGTCCGTGTCCTGGTGTCTGTGTATTAGGAGGGGTGAGAGGTCCGTGTCCTGGTGTCTGTGTATTAGGAGGAGGTGAGAGGTCCGTGTCCTGTTGTCTGTGTATTAGGAGGAGGGAGAGGTCCGTGTCCTGTGTCTGTGTATTAGGAGGAGGTGAGAGGTCCGTGTCCTGGTGTCTGTGTATTAGGAGGAGGTGAGAGGTCCGTGTCCTGGTGTCTGTGTATTAGGAGGAGGTGAGAGGTCCGTGTCCTGGGTCTGTGTATTAGGAGGAGGTGAGAGGTCCGTGTCCTGTGTCTGTGTATTAGGAGGAGGTGAGAGGTCCGTGTCCTGTGTCTGTGTATTAGGAGGAGGTGAGAGGTCCGTGTCCTGTGTATTAGGAGGAGGTGAGAGGTCCGTGTCCTGTGTCTGTGTATTAGGAGGAGGTGAGAGGTCCGTGTCCTGTGTCTGTGTATTAGGAGGAGGTGAGAGGTCCGTGTCCTGTGTATTAGGAGGAGGTGAGAGGTCCGTGTCCTGGTGTCTGTGTATTAGGAGGAGGTGAGAGGTCCGTGTCCTGTGTCTGTATAGGAGGAGGTGAGAGGTCCGTGTCCTGTGTATTAGGAGGAGGTGAGAGGTCCGTGTCCTGGTGTCTGTGTATTAGGAGAGGTGAGAGGTCCGTGTCCTGTGTATTAGGAGGAGGTGAGAGGTCCGTGTCCTGTGTATTAGAAGGAGGTGAGAGGTCCGTGTCCTGTGTCATGTATTAGGAGAGGGAGAGGTCCGTGTCCTGTGTATTAGGAGGAGGTGAGAGGTCCGTGTCCTGTGTATTAGGAGGAGGTGAGAGGTCCGTGTCCTGTGTCTGTGTATTAGGAGGAGGTGAGAGGTCAGTGTCCTGGTGTCTGTGTATTAGGAGGAGGTGAGAGGTCCGTGTCCCTGTGTCTGTGTATTAGGAGGAGTGAGAGGTCCGTGTCCTGTGTCTGTGTATTAGGAGGAGGTGAGAGGTCCGTGTCCTGTGTTTAGGAGGAGGTGAGAGGTCCGTGTCCTGGTGTCTGTGTATTAGGAGGAGGTGAGAGGTCCGTGTCCATGGTGTCTGTGTATTAGGAGGAGGTGAGAGGTGCATGTCCTGGTGTCTGTGTATTAGGAGGAGTGAGAGGTCAGCCTGGTCTGTGTATTAGGAGGAGGTGAGAGGTCCTGTGTCCTGTGTATAAGGAGGGGTGTGAGAGGTCGTGTCTGGGTTTGGTCTGTGTAATTAGGAGGAGGTGAGAAGGTCCGTTTGCTGTCCTGTGTATTAGGAGGAGGTGAGAGTCCATGTCCTGTGTCTTAGGAGGAGGTGAGAGGTCCGTGTCCTTGTGTCTGTGTATTAGGAGGAGGTGAGAGCGTCCGTGTCCTGTGTCTGTATAGGAGGAGGTGAGAGGTCCGTCCTGGTCCTGTGTAATTAGGATGGAGGTGAGAGGTCCGTGTCCTGTGTCAGGTGTTTAAAGGAGGTGAGCGGTCCGTGTCCTGTGTAATTAGGAGGAGGTAGAGAGGTCCGTGTCCTGGTGTCTGTGTATTAGGAGGAGGTGAGAGGTCCGTCTGTGTCCTGTGTCTGTGTAATAGGAGGAGGTGAAGATGCGTCCGTGTCCTGTGTCGTATTAGGAGGAGGTGAGAGGTCCGTGTCCTGTGTCTGTGTATTAGGAGGGAGGTGAGAGGTCCGTGTCCTGGGTCTGTGTATTAGGAGGAGGTGAGAGGTCCGTGTCCTGTGTCTGTGTATTAGGAGGAGGTGAGAGGGTCCGTGTCCGGTGTCTGTGTAGTAGGAGGAGGTGAGAGGTCCGTGTCCTGTGTCTGTGTATTAGGAGGAGGTGAGAGGTCCGTGTCCTTGTCTGTATTAGGAGTAGGTGAGGAGGTCCGTGTCCTGTGTCTGTGTATTAGGAGGAGGTGAGAGGTCCGTGTCCTGGTGTCTGTGTATTAGGAGGAGGGTGAGAGGTCCGTGTCCTGTGTATTAGGAGGAGGTGAGAGGTCCGTGTCCTGGTGTCTGTGTATTAGGAGGAGGTGAGAGGTCCGTGTCCTGGTGTCTGTGTATTAGGAGGAGGTGAGAGGTCCGTGTCCTGTGTCCTGTGTATTAGGAGGAGGTGAGAGGTCCGTGTCCTGTGTCTGTGTATTAGGAGGAGGTGAGAGGTCCGTGTCCTGTGTCTGTGTATTAGGAGGAGGTGAGAGGTCCGTGTCCTGGTGTCTGTGTATTAGGAGGAGGTGGAGAGGTCACCGTGTCCTGTGTCCTGTGTATTAGGAGGAGGTGAGAGGTCCGTGTCCTGGTGTCTGTGTATTAGGAGGAGTGAGAGTTCCGTGTCCTGTGTATTAGGAGGAGTGAGAGGTCGTGTCCTGTGTGTTATTAGGAGGAGGTGAGAGGTCCGTTCCTGGTGTCTGTGTATTAGGAGGAGGTGAGAGGTCTGTGTCTGTGTATTAGGAGGAGGTGAGAGGTCCGTGTCCTGTGTATTAGGAGGAGGTGAGAGGTCCGTGTCCTGTTGTATTAGGAGGAGGTGAGAGGTCCGTGTCCTGTGTCTGTGTATTAGGAGGAGGTGAGAGTCCGTGTCCTGTGTAAAGGAGGAGGTGAGAGGTCCGTGTCCTGTGTCTGTGTATTAGGAGGAGGTGAGAGGTCCGTGTCCTGTGTCTGTGTATTAGTAGGAGGTGAGAGGTCCGTGTCCTGTGTATTAGGAGGAGGTGAGGGGTCCGTGTCCTGTGTATTAGGAGGAGGTGAGAGGTCAGTGTCCTGTGTCAGTGTATTAGGAGGAGGTGAGAGGTCCGTGTCTGTGTCTGTGTATTAGGAGGAGGTGAGAGGTCCGTGTCCTGGTGTCTGTGTATAAGGAGGAGGTGAGAGGTCCGTGTCCTGTGTCAGTGTATTAGGAGGAGGTGAGAGGTCCGTGTCCTGTGTCTGTGTATTAGGAGGAGGTGAGAGGTCCGTGTCCTGTGTCTGTGTATTAGAAGGAGGTCAGAGGTCCGTGTCCTGTGTCTGTGTATTAGGAGGAGGTGAGAGGTCCGTGTCCTGGTGTCTGTGTATTAGGAGGAGGTGAGAGGTCCGTGTCCTGGTGTCTGTGTATTAGAGGAGGTGAGAGGTCCGTGTCCTGTGTCTGTGTATTAGGAGGAGGTGAGAGGTCCGTGTCCTGGTGTCTGTGTATTAGGAGGAGGTGAGAGGTCCGTGTCCTGTGTCTGTGTATTAGGAGGAGGTGAGAGGTCCGTGTCCTGGTGTCTGTGTATTAGGAGGAGGTGAGAGGTCCGTGTCCCGGTGTCTGTGTATTAGGAGGAGGTGAGAGGTCCGTGTCCTGTGTCTGTGTATTAGGAGGAGGTGAGAGGTCCGTGTCCTGTGTATTAGGAGGAGGTGAGAGGTCCGTGTCCTGTGTATTAGGAGGAGGTGAGAGGTCCGTGTCCCTTATATTAGGGGGTGAGAGGTCCATGTCCTGTATATTAGGGGGGGAGAGGTCCGTGTCCTGTATATTAGGGGGTGAGAGGTCCATGTCCTGTATATTAGGGGGTGAGAGGTCCATGTCCCTTATATTAGGGGGTGAGAGGTCCATGTCCTGTATATTAGGGGGTGAGAGGTCCATGTCCTGTATATTAGGGGGTGAGAGGTCCATGTCCTGTATATTAGGGGGTGAGAGGTCCATGTCCCTTATATTAGGGGGTGAGAGGTCCATGTCCTGTATATTAGGGGGTGAGAGGTCCATGTCCCTTATATTAGGGGGTGAGAGGTCCATGTCCCTTATATTAGGGGGTGAGAGGTCCATGTCCTGTATATTAGGGGGTGAGAGGTCCATGTCCTGTATATTAGGAGGAGGTGAGAGGTCCGTGTCCTGTATATTAGGAGGTGAGAGGTCCCTGTCCTGTATATTAGGGGGTGAGAGGCCCGTGTCCTGTGTATTAGGAGGAGGTGAGAGGTCCATGTCCTGTATATTAGGAGGAGGTGAGAGGTCCGTGTCCTGTATATTAGGAGGTGAGAGGTCCCTGTCCTGTATATTAGGGGGTGAGAGGTCCGTGTCCTGTGTATTAGGAGGAGGTGAGAGGTCCGTGTCCTGTATATTAGGGGGTGAGAGGTCCATGTCCTGTATATTAGGAGGAGGTGAGAGGTCCGTGTCCTGTATATTAGGGGGTGAGAGGTCCATGTCCTGTATATTAGGGGGTGAGAGGTCCGTGTCCTGTATATTAGGGGGTGAGAGGTCCGTGTCCTGTATATTAGGGGGTGAGAGGTCCATGTCCTGTATATTAGGGGGTGAGAGGTCCATGTCCTGTATATTAGGAGGAGGCGAGAGGTCCGTGCACATTACCCCCGTGCTAGGCTCCTCCATAAAAGCCCTTTACATAAGAACAAAGCACCCCCCGACCCCTCCCTGACCCCTGTGCTGACCAGATATAATTTTATATTACAATATTATATGACTATGTCTCAGAGTGATGACATCACAGGTACAGTTTAATATGCCATAACTGTTTCACAGGAAGATGACATCACAGATACATATTTATATATTCCAATCTCTGTATATATGTATGTCGCAGGGAGATGGCATCATAGGTCATTTTTAGATGCCATATTTGTGTCTCAGAGAGATGACATCACAGGTACATTTTTGTATGTCATTGTTGATGTATAAGTGTGTTGCAGGAAAATGACATCACCTTATATTATGTATTATATTTTGTCTATAAGTTTGTCTCAAGGAGATGACATCACAAATACATTTTTCTATGTGTGAATTTCTTTTAAACCTGTCACAGGGAGATGACATCACTCATTGCATCCCATATATTTTAATCTGTCATACGTTTGTTGCACAAAGATGACATCATAGATCATTTTTATTGGCCATAACTGATATATTAGTGCGTCTCAAGAAGATGACATTACAGTTAATTTTATGGGTCAGATACTTTTCATATGTGTCTCAGGAAGATGACATCACAAATACTTTTATTGGTCATGTGATATGTATTAATGTGTCTCAAGAAGATGACATCACCGATATTTTTATTAGTCAGATCCATGTGTAAATATGTCTCAGGAAGATGACATCACATATACATTTTCCTATATCATAACTTCTGTAATTTGTCTCATGCAAATGACATCACAAACATCTTTATACATGTCATAACTTCCTGATAATGTGTCCCGGGGAAATGACATCACAGACACATGAAGGTCCACATTACTTTGAGGTTGTTCTCTTCTTTGGGTCAATACCACTTGAGTCTTCCACCAGTCGTTCTTTTCTTTATTTTTTGGATATAAACACATATAAAGCCTCTAATCTTCTGCTGATGGACTCTCCATAGCGTTGGACATCTTCAGTGGTGGCACCAGCCTCCATATTTATCCAAGCCGCGTTATCGTAAACATCTTGTTACTATATCCGTGCGCGACCGGCCAGCCGTCGGAGTGTTGTGTACATTGGCCATGACAGTTTTACACACAATCGCAATCACAGCTTATAAAAGCACTTGTTAAAGTTACAGAAAGGGGGGTGAGGTGCATCGTGGGTATTAATTCCTTTTAGAATAGAGGCCACCTAAAAATAACACTGCACTGAAGTATCACAATGGAGGAACATACTGCTTTTTCCATCTTGGGTCTTTTCCCAAACCCCCTTGCCGACTTGTCTCAGCTACATCACAATTCATGGTTGTCCTCTTCTGGTCAGGTCATCTCTACAACCTCCATTATTCCGTATATTTGTATGTTGTGGTGGGAACGTTATGTTGTATAAGAAGGTTTGATATCTACAAAGACTTTTTCGATGGAGGAACAGGTCCATCTTGGGTCTTTTTACAATGCCTAACTTTTCTAGCTACATCAAAATTCATGGTTGTCCTATTCTGGTCAGGTCATCTCTACAACCTCCTATTATAATATGTGTATGTTGTTTGTAGAACAAACTCAAGTTGACGCTCTTCCATAAAAAATATAGGGTTATCTTAGAACAACGTAGCCCCCAACTTGATGCCCACTTCAAGTAATATGGACCAGGCTTAAAACCAACTCAACTTTATTCCCTTCCATAAGTGATATAGAGATCAGTCCTAGAGCAATGTAGCCCTTAGCTTGATGGCTTTCCATAAATGATATACCCATCTTAGATTAAACTCAACTTGAAGCCCTTCTATAAGTGATATAGAGCTCAGGTAGAACAATGCAGCCCTCCACTTCATGCCTTCCATAGGTGATATACCAGTCTTAGAGCAAGCTCAACTTGATGGCATTCCATTCGAGATATAGGCCACAGTCTTCACTGTAGTCCTCAACTTGATGCACTTCCATAAGCGATATGGATCTCAGTCTTAGAACAACGTAGCCCTCAACATGATGCCCTTCCATAAGCGATATGAATCTCAGTCTTAGAACAACGTAGCCCTCAACGTGATGCCCTTCCATAAGCGATATAGATCTCAGTCTTAGAACAACGTAGCCCTCAACGTGATGCCCTTCCATAAGCGATATGCATCTCAGTCTTAGAACAACGTAGCCCTCAACGTGATGCCCTTCCATAAGCGATATGGATCTCAGTCTTAGAACAACGTAGCCATCAACTTGATGCCCTTCCATAAGCGATATGCATCTCAGTCTTAGAACAACGTAGCCCTCAACGTGATGCCCTTCCATAAGCGATATGGATCTCAGTCTTAGAACAACGTAGCCATCAACTTGATGCCCTTCCATACGTGATATAGATTTGTCTTAGAACAACGTAGCCCACAACTTGATGCCCTTCCATAAGCAATATAGATGTCAGTCTTAGAACAATGTAGCCCTCAACGTGATGCCCTTCCATAAGCGATATAGATCTCAGTCTTAGAACAATGTAGCCCTCAACTTGATGCCCTTCCATAAGCAATATAGATGTCAGTCTTAGAACAACGTAGCCCTCAACTTGATGCCCTTCCATAAGTGATATAGATGTTTCTTAGAACAACATAGCCCTCAACTTGATGCCCTTCCATAAGTGATATTCCAGTCTTAGAACAATCTCAACTTCACGCCCTTCCATGTGAGATATAGGTCACAGTCTTCACTGTAGCCCTCAACTGATTAGTATAATGTATGTGAAATAAGTCACATTCTTCAGAAATTGTAGTGCTCAAGTTTCTTAGATATTTTCCTGGATACTCTTTCCGTTTGTCCAATCAAATTCCACGGGATCAGTTTGTTAAGCTGACACACTGTTTAATTAGGAGGGATTAGCCCGGCATTAGCTTTCCTGGCTCGGGGAAGGACTCCAGTCCGGCAACATCAAACTCAAGCATAGCTTTACTTAATCCTCTTAAAGCTAGGCATGTAATGGTGAGGGAGAGTGGCCCCCGGCAGGGAAAATGTGTATCTTTCTATCCATCCATCCATACTCCCACCCACCCACCAATCTAAAGCCAAATGAGGTGTTTTATGTTACAGGTTTCCGTAATCGCCTACGCAGTTTAGTTAGTTTGGTCCTTAATGGGATTTCGAATTATTTATGTGTTTTTACCCCAATACTACAAACTTTTTTCTGCACTATTTGAAATGTTAGACTATTTGACTTGGATGTAATATGTAGTATATGCAATGGTCTTCCAGTTCTTGTGGTAGAACTAAAGATACATTCAAGAAAGTCTGAGGTATGTATAAGGATATAGGTTGAAAGGAGAATAGTAATTTTGCCCCTACATGGGATTAACCCATTAATCGCATCATTTTTATAAAAGTTGAAACTTTAGAAGATGACTACAAAGATTTAGTTGAGATCGTTCCAGCCACAATAAGTGTTTAGACGTCTTGAAGAATTAAAGTTTGGCAATCTGAAGGTTCTAGTGCTCACTGGTGACGTATTTTACTCTAAACTTCCAAACAAAAAAAGTGTTGTCTATCACCAAACTTATCCATATCTTAAAACTTTCTCAAGTAGGTTCCTACATAACAAAAAGGAATTAAGACGTCTGGGAAGGGGGTGTGAAGGCCTTGTCGGGCTACACAGAGGAGCTTTTATTATGGGTCTGAGAATGGTGTGGGAGGATGAATGACTTAAACAGACGATTATGTTCTCTTCTTAACCAGATGTATCTTGATAGACCCTTGTTCTGTTTAGAGCGTAGGTTCTTCAACACCAGCCAAGGTTAGAGAGGGCATCGATAATGATGGTCTGCAACGGAAACCCTGCAGGTGTTAGCTGTCTTAGTTTGGACGTGTGACGGTATGGAGAAGAACCACTTATCACTTCTCAAGTATGTAAGAGCTTTAACAAAAGGAGGTAGAGAGCTCTCATATCACATTCTCTGATAAGACCCATCATCTATAGACATTGACGTCCTTCACCTATTATTCTTCAGGAAAACGACTTGTCCTACAGGAATATTTTGACATATCCCATAGTTTTTTAGTGATCTCTCAAGATTAAATATTTGGTCCCTTTAGACCTTCATGGGATTGCTGTATAAGAATTAACAACGTAGAAGAACGTGCCACCACTTATTTTGCTTTCTCCTGACGCAATCTTTAATTTTTTCTGAATTTATACATAATTATCATTTCTGTTTATTTCCAGCGCTAACGTTTGTGGCAACAAATGCTGCCCTGGTTGGAGCATCTCACCAAAAACAAGAGCATGTACCAGAGGTGAGGAACCTCATGAGATATCTCCTCTTGTGTTGAGGAACCTTCATCCCACGTCATTGATATGGCCATTGTTTTTGTTTTACAGCTGTGTGCATCCCAAGATGCCAAAATGGTGGTGTGTGCAAGAAACCAAAGGTGTGTGTGTGTAAAAAAGGGTATGAGGGTCCCCGGTGTGAGAGGGGACCACCATCTGAACAAGAGGAAGCTTTGAGGACCAGTACCGTCTCTTCTGTAGTAGTCGTGAAAATTGAAAGTTTGACCCCGAAATTGGCGACAACGGACCATCACCCAACAGTTAGCACTATCGTTGGGGCAGGGGCATTCACCGATGAGACACGCAACTTAAACCCCAAGGAATCCTTGGTCAACCAAGAGCGTGTCACCACTGGAGAGAAGGACACGTCTATCAAAACACCTAAGCTATCTACTAAAAATGGCACCTCAGTCACCTATCAGCCACTAAAGTAAGTACCATTACTGGGTCTGCCCCCAACTAGGGTGTCAAAGACATGGGGAACTATGGGAAATAGACTCTGTACGTCTTCGTCTAACATGGATTTTAAGATTTAAGTCAGCCGACTAGACCTTTTCCTGTCATTATAGGTAAATATATTGGGAAAGATTGTGTACTTTATATGGTAGACAAAATAATAGAGACAGAGGGGGTTATGGGACATGCAAGCTGCCCCCTGAAGGGTGGCACCGACAGGTAGGAGATATAGGACATGGGGTCTGTCCTTCTAAAATGCAATTGACCATTACCAGCACTGACCAGTAGAGGGGAGCAGAGTATAACATAACACTGTTTTAACCCAATTGACTCCATGAAGTAGCTTCAATAATGGAGGTGCAAAGTTGGTATAAATACTTATAATAGGTAAGGGTTAAAGTGTCCCAATGTAAGACTTATTTAATGACCTGATAAGTCACAGGCATGCTTGAATTCCTTTACTATACTGGCCCTAACACCTTGGCTTCGAGCCTGACCAATGTATCTTCTCCAGTGTCCAGGAACTCCAGGCCATCCTCAAAAGGAAAGGTCTGGCCTCCCAGGGCAAAATGACCTCTCTGTTGAGAAAATATCTTGAAACTCAGAAGAGTCAACTAGTTAAAGAAGGCGGGAAACGGAGACCCCAAGACGGGAAAGTCCTAACACCCCACCAAGGAGAACATAAAGTCCATAAACAGACCCGGAGATTAGGTGAGTGCGTAGGAAGAGGAGGAGGTCCCAGAGAGGCAGTGTGTGTTATAGTGATAGGAGGAGGCCCCAGAGAGGCAGTGTGTGTTATAGTGATAGGAGGAGGTCCCAGAGAGGCAGTGTGTGTTATAGTGATAGGAGGAGGTCCCAGAGAGGCAGTGTGTGTTATAGTGATAGGAGGAGGTCCCAGAGAGGCAGTGTGTGTTATAGTGATAGGAGGAGCCCCAGAGAGGCAGTGTGTGTTATAGTGATAGGAGGATGTCCCAGAGAGGCAGTGTGTGTTATAGTGATAGGAGGAGGTCCCAGAGAGGCAGTGTGTGTTATAGTGATAGGAGGAGGTCCCAGAGAGGCAGTGTGTGTTATAGTGATAGGAGGAGGTCCCAGAGAGGCAGTGTGTGTTATAGTGATAGGAGGAGGCCCCAGAGAGGCAGTGTGTGTTATAGTGATAGGAGGAGGTCCCAGAGAGGCAGCGTGTGTTATAGTGATAGGAGGAGGTCCCAGAGAGGCAGTGTGTGTTATAGTGATAGGAGGAGGCCCCAGAGAGGCAGTGTGTGTTATAGTGATAGGAGGAGGTCCCAGAGAGGCAGTGTGCGTTATAGTGATAGGAGGAGGCCCCAGAGAGGCAGTGTGTGTTATAGTGATAGGAGGAGGTCCCAGAGAGGCAGTGTGTGTTATAGTGATAGGAGGGGGGCCCCAGAGAGGCAGTGTGTGTTATAGTGATAGGAGGAGGCCCCAGAGAGGCAGTGTGTGTTATAGTGATAGGAGGAGGTCCCAGAGAGGCAGTGTGTGTTATAGTGATAGGAGGAGGTCCCAGAGAGGCAGTGTGTGTTATAGTGATAGGAGGGGGTCCCAGAGAGGCAGTGTGTGTTATAGTGATAGGAGGAGCCCCAGAGAGGCAGTGTGTGTTATAGTGATAGGAGGAGGTCCCAGAGAGGCAGTGTGTGTTATAGTGATAGGAGGAGGCCCCAGAGAGGCAGTGTGTGTTATAGTGATAGGAGGAGGTCCCAGAGAGGCAGTGTGTGTTATAGTGATAGGAGGAGGCCCCAGAGAGGCAGTGTGTGTTATAGTGATAGGAGGGGGCCCCAGAGAGGCAGTGTGTGTTATAGTGATAGGAGGAGGTCCCAGAGAGGCAGTGTGTGTTATAGTGATAGGAGGAGGCCCCAGAGAGGCAGTGTGTGTTATAGTGATAGGAGGAGGCCCAGAGAGGCAGTGTGTGTTATAGTGATAGGAGGAGGTCCCAGAGAGGCAGTGTGTGTTATAGTGATAGGAGGAGGTCCCAGAGAGGCAGTGTGTGTTATAGTGATAGGAGGAGGTCCCAGAGAGGCAGTGTGTGTTATAGTGATAGGAGGAGGCCCAGAGAGGCAGTGTGTGTTATAGTGATAGGAGGAGGCCCAGAGAGGCAGTGTGTGTTATAGTGATAGGAGGAGGTCCCAGAGAGGCAGTGTGTGTTATAGTGATAGGAGGAGGCCCCAGAGAGGCAGTGTGTGTTATAGTGATAGGAGGAGGTCCCAGAGAGGCAGTGTGTGTTATAGTGATAGGAGGAGGTCCCAGAGAGGCTGTTTGTGTTATAGTGATAAGAGGAGGCCCAGAGAGGCAGTGTGTGTTATAGTGATAGGAGGAGACTCCAGAGAGGCAGTGTGTGTTATAGTGATAGGAGGAGGTCCCAGAGAGGCAGTGTGTGTTATAGTGATAGGAGGAGGTCCCAGAGAGGCAGTGTGTGTTATAGTGATAGGAGGAGGTCCCAGAGAGGCCGTGTGTGTTATACTGATAGGAGGAGCCCCAGAGAGGCAGTGTGTGTTATAGTGATAGGAGGAGGTCCCAGAGAGGCAGTGTGTGTTATAGTGATAGGAGGAGGTCCGAGAGAGGCAGTGTGTGTTATAGTGATCGGAGGAGGTCCCAGAGAGGCAGTGTGTGTTATAGTGATAGGAGGAGGTCCCAGAGAGGCAGTGTGTGTTATAGTGATAGGAGGAGGCCCCAGAGAGGCAGTGTGTGTTATAGTGATAGGAGGAGGTCCCAGAGAGGCAGTGTGTGTTATAGTAATAGGAGGGGGCCCCAGAGAGGCAGTGTGTGTTATAGTGATAGGAGGAGGTCCCAGAGAGGCAGTGTGTGTTATAGTGATAGGAGGAGGTCACAGAGAGGCAGTGTGTGTTATAGTGATAGGAGGAGGTCCCAGAGAGGCAGTGTGTGTTATAGTGATAGGAGGAGGTCCCAGAGAGGCAGTGTGTGTTATAGTGATAGGAGGAGGTCCCAGAGAGGCAGTGTGTGTTATAGTGATAGGAGGAGGTCCCAGAGAGGCAGTGTGTGTTATAGTGATAGGAGGAGGTCACAGAGAGGCAGTGTGTGTTATAGTGATAGGAGGGGGTCCCAGAGAGGCAGTGTGTGTTATAGTGATAGGAGGAGGTCCCAGAGAGGCAGTGTGTGTTATAGTGATAGGAGGAGGCCCCAGAGAGGCAGTGTGTGTTATAGTGATAGCAGGAGGTCCCAGAGAGGCAGTGTGTGTTATAGTGATAGGAGGAGGCCTCAGAGAGGCAGTTTGTGTTATAGTGATAGGAGGAGGCCCCAGAGAGGCAGTGTGTGTTATAGTGATAGGAGGAGGCCCCAGAGAGGCAGTGTGTGTTATAGTGATAGGAGGAGGCCCAGAGAGGCAGTGTGTGTTATAGTGATAGGAGGAGGTCCCAGAGAGGCAGTGTGTGTTATAGTGATAGGAGGAGGTCCCAGAGAGGCAGTGTGTGTTATAGTGATAGGAGGAGGCCCCAGAGAGGCAGTGTGTGTTATAGTGATAGGAGGAGGTCCCAGAGAGGCAGTGTGTGTTATAGTGATAGGAGGAGGCCCAGAGAGGCAGTGTGTGTTATAGTGATAGGAGGAGGCCCCAGAGAGGCAGTGTGTGTTATAGTGATAGGAGGAGGTCCCAGAGAGGCAGTGTGTGTTATAGTGATAGGAGGAGGTCCCAGAGAGGCAGTGTGTGTTATAGTGATAGGAGGAGGTCCCAGAGAGGCAGTGTGTGTTATAGTGATAGGAGGAGGTCCCAGAGAGGCAGTGTGTGTTATAGTGATAGGAGGAGGTCCCAGAGAGGCAGTGTGTGTTATAGTGATAGGAGGAGGTCCCAGAGAGGCAGTGTGTGTTATAGTGATAGGAGGGGGTCCCAGAGAGGCAGTGTGTGTTATAGTGATAGGAGGAGGTCCCAGAGAGGCAGTGTGTGTTATAGTGATAGGAGGAGGTCCCAGAGAGGCAGTGTGTGTTATAGTGATAGGAGGAGACCCCAGAGAGGCAGTGTGTGTTATAGTGATAGGAGGAGGTCCCAGAGAGGCAGTGTGTGTTATAGTGATAGGAGGAGGTCCCAGAGAGGCAGTGTGTGTTATAGTGATAGGAGGAGGTCCCAGAGAGGCAGTGTGTGTTATAGTGATAGGAGGGGGCCCCAGAGAGGCAGTGTGTGTTATAGTGATAGGAGGAGGCCCCAGAGAGGCAGTGTGTGTTATAGTGATAGGAGGAGGCCCCAGAGAGGCAGTGTGTGTTATAGTGATAGGAGGAGGTCCCAGAGAGGCAGTGTGTGTTATAGTGATAGGAGGAGGTCCCAGAGAGGCAGTGTGTGTTATAGTGATAGGAGGAGGCCCCAGAGAGGCAGTGTGTGTTATAGTGATAGGAGGAGGTCCCAGAGAGGCAGTGTGTGTTATAGTGATAGGAGGAGGCCCCAGAGAGGCAGTGTGTGTTATAGTGATAGGAGGAGGCCCCAGAGAGGCAGTGTGTGTTATAGTGATAGGAGGGGGTCCCAGAGAGGCAGTGTGTGTTATAGTGATAGGAGGAGGCCCCAGAGAGGCAGTGTGTGTTATAGTGATAGGAGGAGGTCCCAGAGAGGCAGTGTGTGTTATAGTGATAGGAGGAGGCCCCAGAGAGGCAGTGTGTGTTATAGTGATAGGAGGAGGCCCAGAGAGGCAGTGTGTGTTATAGTGATAGGAGGAGGCCCCAGAGAGGCAGTGTGTGTTATAGTGATAGGAGGAGGTCCCAGAGAGGCAGTGTGTGTTATAGTGATAGGAGGAGGCCCCAGAGAGGCAGTGTGTGTTATAGTGATAGGAGGAGGCCCCAGAGAGGCAGTGTGTGTTATAGTAATAGGAGGAGGCCCCAGAGAGGCAGTGTGTGTTATAGTGATAGGAGGAGGTCCCAGAGAGGCAGTGTGTGTTATAGTGATAGGAGGAGGTCCCAGAGAGGCAGTGTGTGTTATAGTGATAGGAGGAGGCCCCAGAGAGGCAGTGTGTGTTATAGTGATAGGAGGATGTCCCAGAGAGGCAGTGTGTGTTATAGTGATAGGAGGGGGTCCCAGAGAGGCAGTGTGTGTTATAGTGATAGGAGGAGGTCCCAGAGAGGCAGTGTGTGTTATAGTGATAGGAGGAGGTCCCAGAGAGGCAGTGTGTGTTATAGTGATAGGAGGAGGTCCCAGAGAGGCAGTGTGTGTTATAGTGATAGGAGGAGGTCCCAGAGAGGCAGTGTGTGTTATAGTGTTAGGAGGAGGTCCCAGAGAGGCAGTGTGTGTTATAGTGATAGGAGGAGGTCCCAGAGAGGCAGTGTGTGTTATAGTGATAGGAGGAGGTCCCAGAGAGGCAGTGTGTGTTATAGTGATAGGAGGAGGCCCCAGAGAGGCAGTGTGTGTTATAGTGATAGGAGGAGGCCCCAGAGAGGCAGTGTGTGTTATAGTGATAGGAGGAGGTCCCAGAGAGGCAGTGTGTGTTATAGTGATAGGAGGAGGTCCCAGAGAGGCAGTGTGTGTTATAGTGATAGGAGGAGGTCCCAGAGAGGCAGTGTGTGTTATAGTGATAGGAGGAGGCCCCAGAGAGGCAGTGTGTGTTATAGTGATAGGAGGAGGTCCCAGAGAGGCAGTGTGTGTTATAGTGATAGGAGGAGGTCCCAGAGAGGCAGTGTGTGTTATAGTGATAGGAGGAGACCCCAGAGAGGCAGTGTGTGTTATAGTGATAGGAGGAGGTCCCAGAGAGGCAGTGTGTGTTATAGTGATAGGAGGAGGTCCCAGAGAGGCAGTGTGTGTTATAGTGATAGGAGGAGGTCCCAGAGAGGCAGTGTGTGTTATAGTGATAGGAGGGGGTCCCAGAGAGGCAGTGTGTGTTATAGTGATAGGAGGAGGTCCCAGAGAGGCAGTGTGTGTTATAGTGATAGGAGGAGACCCCAGAGAGGCAGTGTGTGTTATAGTGATAGGAGGAGGCCCCAGAGAGGCAGTGTGTGTTATAGTGATAGGAGGAGGTCCCAGAGAGGCAGTGTGTGTTATAGTGATAGGAGGATGTCCCAGAGAGGCAGTGTGTGTTATAGTGATAGGAGGATGTCCCAGAGAGGCAGTGTGTGTTATAGTGATAGGAGGAGGTCCCAGAGAGGCAGTGTGTGTTATAGTGATAGGAGGAGGCACCAGAGAGGCAGTGTGTGTTATAGTGATAGGAGGAGGCCCCAGAGAGGCAGTGTGTGTTATAGTGATAGGAGGAGGTCCCAGAGAGGCAGTGTGTGTTATAGTGATAGGAGGATGTCCCAGAGAGGCAGTGTGTGTTATAGTGATAGGAGGAGGTCCCAGAGAGGCAGTGTGTGTTATAGTGATAGGAGGAGGTCCCAGAGAGGCAGTGTGTGTTATAGTGATAGGAGGGGGCCCCGGAGAGGCAGTGTGTGTTATAGTGTTAGGAGGAGGCCCCAGAGAGGCGGTGTGTGTTATAGTGATAGGAGGAGGTCCCAGAGAGGCAGTGTGTGTTATAGTGATAGGAGGAGCCCCAGAGAGGCAGTGTGTGTTATAGTGATAGGAGGAGGTCCCAGAGAGGCAGTGTGTGTTATAGTGATAGGAGGAGGTCCCAGAGAGGCAGTGTGTGTTATAGTGATAGGAGGAGGTCCCAGAGAGGCAGTGTGTGTTATAGTGATAGGAGGAGGTCCCAGAGAGGCAGTGTGTGTTATAGTGATAGGAGGGGGGTCCCAGAGAGGCAGTGTGTGTTATAGTGATAGGAGGAGGCCCCAGAGAGGCAGTGTGTGTTATAGTGATAGGAGGAGGCCCCAGAGAGGCAGTGTGTGTTATAGTGATAGGAGGAGGTCCCAGAGGGGCAGTGTGTGTTATAGTGATAGGAGGGGGTCCCAGAGAGGCAGTGTGTGTTATAGTGATAGGAGGAGGCCCCAGAGAGGCAGTGTGTGTTATAGTGATAGGAGGAGGCCCCAGAGAGGCAGTGTGTGTTATAGTGATAGGAGGAGGTCCCAGAGAGGCAGTGTGTGTTATAGTGATAGGAGGAGGTCCCAGAGAGGCAGTGTGTGTTATAGTGATAGGAGGAGGCCCCAGAGAGGCAGTGTGTGTTATAGTGATAGGAGGAGGCCCCAGAGAGGCAGTGTGTGTTATAGTGATAGGAGGAGGTCCCAGAGAGGGCAGTGTGTGTTATAGTGATAGGAGGGGGTCCCAGAGAGGCAGTGTGTGTTATAGTGATAGGAGGAGGCCCCAGAGAGGCAGTGTGTGTTATAGTGATAGGAGGAGGTCCCAGAGAGGCATTGTGTGTTATAGTGATAGGAGGAGGTCCCAGAGAGGCAGTGTGTGTTATAGTGATAGGAGGAGGTCCCAGACAGGCAGTGTGTGTTATAGTGATAGGAGGAGGCCCCAGAGAGGCAGTGTGTGTTATAGTGATAGGAGGAGGCCCCAGAGAGGCAGTGTGTGTTATAGTGATAGGAGGGGGTCCCAGAGAGGCAGTGTGTGTTATAGTGATAGGAGGAGGCCCTAGAGAGGCAGTGTGTGTTATAGTGATAGGAGGAGGCCCCAGAGAGGCAGTGTGTGTTATAGTGATAGGAGGAGGCCCCAGAGAGGCAGTGTGTGTTATAGTGATAGGAGGAGGTCCCAGAGAGGCAGTGTGTGTTATAGTGATAGGAGGAGGCCCCAGAGAGGCAGTGTGTGTTATAGTGATAGGAGGAGGCCCCAGAGAGGCAGTGTGTGTTATAGTGATAGGAGGAGGTCCCAGAGAGGCAGTGTGTGTTATAGTGATAGGAGGAGGCCCCAGAGAGGCAGTGTGTGTTATAGTGATAGGAGGAGGCCCCAGAGAGGCAGTGTGTGTTATAGTGATAGGAGGAGGTCCCAGAGAGGCAGTGTGTGTTATAGTGATAGGAGGAGGCCCCAGAGAGGCAGTGTGTGTTATAGTGATAGGAGGGGGTCCCAGAGAGGCAGTGTGTGTTATAGTGATAGGAGGAGGTCCCAGTGAGGCAGTGTGTGTTATAGTGATAGGAGGAGGCCCCAGAGAGGCAGTGTGTGTTATAGTGATAGGAGGGGGCCCCAGAGAGGCAGTGTGTGTTATAGTGATAGGAGGGGGTCCCAGAGAGGCAGTGTGTGTTATAGTGATAGGAGGAGGTCCCAGAGAGGCAGTGTGTGTTATAGTGATAGGAGGAGGCCCCAGAGAGGCAGTGTGTGTTATAGTGATAGGAGGAGGTCCCAGAGAGGCAGTGTGTGTTATAGTGATAGGAGGAGGTCCCAGAGAGGCAGTGCGTGTTATAGTGATAGGAGGAGGTCCCAGAGAGGCAGTGTGTGTTATAGTGATAGGAGGAGGTCCCAGAGAGGCAGTGTGTGTTATAGTGATAGGAGGAGGTCCCAGAGAGGCAGTGTGTGTTATAGTGATAGGAGGGGGTCCCAGAGAGGCAGTGTGTGTTATAGTGATAGGAGGAGGTCCCAGAGAGGCAGTGTGTGTTATAGTGATAGGAGGAGGCCCCAGAGAGGCAGTGTGTGTTATAGTGATAGGAGGAGGTCCCAGAGAGGCAGTGTGTGTTATAGTGATAGGAGGAGGTCCCAGAGAGGCAGTGTGTGTTATAGTGATAGGAGGAGGTCCCAGAGAGGCAGTGTGTGTTATAGTGATAGGAGGAGGCCCCAGAGAGGCAGTGTGTGTTATAGTGATAGGAGGAGGTCCCAGAGAGGCAGTGTGTGTTATAGTGATAGGAGGAGGCCCCAGAGAGGCAGTGTGTGTTATAGTGATAGGAGGAGGCCCCAGAGAGGCAGTGTGTGTTATAGTGATAGGAGGAGGTCCCAGAGAGGCAGTGTGTGTTATAGTGATAGGAGGAGGTCCCAGAGAGGCAGTGTGTGTTATAGTGATAGGAGGAGGTCCCAGAGAGGCAGTGTGTGTTATAGTGATAGGAGGAGGTCCCAGAGAGGCAGTGTGTGTTATAGTGATAGGAGGAGGCCCAGAGAGGCAGTGTGTGTTATAGTGATAGGAGGAGGTCCCAGAGAGGCAGTGTGTGTTATAGTGATAGGAGGGGGTCCCAGAGAGGCAGTGTGTGTTATAGTGATAGGAGGAGGTCCCCAGAGAGGCAGTGTGTGTTATAGTGATAGGAGGAGGTCCCAGAGAGGCAGTGTGTGTTATAGTGATAGGAGGAGGTCCCAGAGAGGCAGTGTGTGTTATAGTGATAGGAGGAGGTCCCAGAGAGGCAGTGTGTGTTATAGTGATAGGAGGAGGCCCCAGAGAGGCAGTGTGTGTTATAGTGATAGGAGGAGGGCCCAGAGAGGCAGTGTGTGTTATAGTGATAGGAGGGGGTCCCAGAGAGGCAGTGTGTGTTATAGTGATAGGAGAGGTCCCAGAGAGGCAGTGTGTGTTATAGTGATAGGAGGAGGTCCCAGAGAGGCAGTGTGTGTTATAGTGATAGGAGGAGGTCCCAGAGAGGCAGTGTGTGTTATAGTGATAGGAGGAGGTCCCAGAGAGGCAGTGTGTGTTATAGTGATAGGAGGAGGTCCCAGAGAGGCAGTGTGTGTTATAGTGATAGGAGGAGGTCCCAGAGAGGCAGTGTGTGTTATAGTGATAGGAGGAGGTCCCAGAGAGGCAGTGTGTGTTATAGTGATAGGAGGAGGACCCCAGAGAGGCAGTGTGTGTTATAGTGATAGGAGGAGGTCCCAGAGAGGCAGTGTGTGTTATAGTGATAGGAGGAGGTCCCAGAGAGGCAGTGTGTGTTATAGTGATAGGAGGAGGTCCCCAGAGAGGCAGTGTGTGTTATAGTGATAGGAGGAGGTCCCAGAGAGGCAGTGTGTGTTATAGTGATAGGAGGAGGTCCCAGAGAGGCAGTGTGTGTTATAGTGATAGGAGGAGGTCCCAGAGAGGCAGTGTGTGTTATAGTGATAGGAGGAGGTCCCAGAGAGGCAGTGTGTGTTATAGTGATAGGAGGAGGTCCCAGAGAGGCAGTGTGTGTTATAGTGATAGGAGGAGGTCCCAGAGAGGCAGTGTGTGTTATAGTGATAGGAGGAGGTCCCAGAGAGGCAGTGTGTGTTATAGTGATAGGAGGAGGTCCCAGAGAGGCAGTGTGTGTTATAGTGATAGGAGGAGGTCCCAGAGAGGCAGTGTGTGTTATAGTGATAGGAGGAGGTCCCAGAGAGGCAGTGTGTGTTATAGTGATAGGAGGAGGTCCCAGAGAGGCAGTGTGTGTTATAGTGATAGGAGGAGGTCCCAGAGAGGCAGTGTGTGTTATAGTGATAGGAGGAGGTCCCAGAGAGGCAGTGTGTGTTATAGTGATAGGAGGAGGTCCCAGAGAGGCAGTGTGTGTTATAGTGATAGGAGGAGGTCCCAGAGAGGCAGTGTGTGTTATAGTGATAGGAGGAGGTCCCAGAGAGGCAGTGTGTGTTATAGTGATAGGAGGAGGTCCCAGAGAGGCAGTGTGTGTTATAGTGATAGGAGGAGGCCCCAGAGAGGCAGTGTGTGTTATAGTGATAGGAGGAGGTCCCAGAGAGGCAGTGTGTGTTATAGTGATAGGAGGAGGTCCCAGAGAGGCAGTGTGTGTTATAGTGATAGGAGGAGGTCCCAGAGAGGCAGTGTGTGTTATAGTGATAGGAGGAGGTCCCAGAGAGGCAGTGTGTGTTATAGTGATAGGAGGAGGTCCCAGAGAGGCAGTGTGTGTTATAGTGATAGGAGGAGGTCCCCAGAGAGGCAGTGTGTGTTATAGTGATAGGAGGAGGTCCCAGAGAGGCAGTGTGTGTTATAGTGATAGGAGGAGGTCCCAGAGAGGCAGTGTGTGTTATAGTGATAGGAGGAGGTCCCAGAGAGGCAGTGTGTGTTATAGTGATAGGAGGAGGTCCCAGAGAGGCAGTGTGTGTTATAGTGATAGGAGGAGGTCCCAGAGAGGCAGTGTGTGTTATAGTGATAGGAGGAGGTCCCCAGAGAGGCAGTGTGTGTTATAGTGATAGGAGGAGGTCCCAGAGAGGCAGTGTGTGTTATAGTGATAGGAGGAGGTCCCAGAGAGGCAGTGTGTGTTATAGTGATAGGAGGAGGCCCCAGAGAGGCAGTGTGTGTTATAGTGATAGGAGGAGGCCCAGAGAGGCAGTGTGTGTTATAGTGATAGGAGGAGGTCCCAGAGAGGCAGTGTGTGTTATAGTGATAGGAGGAGGTCCCAGAGAGGCAGTGTGTGTTATAGTGATAGGAGGAGGTCCCAGAGAGGCAGTGTGTGTTATAGTGATAGGAGGAGGTCCCAGAGAGGCAGTGTGTGTTATAGTGATAGGAGGAGGTCCCAGAGAGGCAGTGTGTGTTATAGTGATAGGAGGAGGCCCCAGAGAGGCAGTGTGTGTTATAGTGATAGGAGGAGGTCCCAGAGAGGCAGTGTGTGTTATAGTGATAGGAGGAGGTCCCAGAGAGGCAGTGTGTTTATAGTGATAGGAGGGGGTCCCAGAGAGGCAGTGTGTGTTATAGTGATAGGAGGAGGTCCCAGAGAGGCAGTGTGTGTTATAGTGATAGGAGGAGGTCCCAGAGAGGCAGTGTGTGTTATAGTGATAGGAGGAGGTCCCAGAGAGGCAGTGTGTGTTATAGTGATAGGAGGAGGTCCCCAGAGAGGCAGTGTGTGTTATAGTGATAGGAGGAGGTCCCAGAGAGGCAGTGTGTGTTATAGTGATAGGAGGAGGTCCCAGAGAGGCAGTGTGTGTTATAGTGATAGGAGGAGGTCCCAGAGAGGCAGTGTGTGTTATAGTGATAGGAGGAGGTCCCAGAGAGGCAGTGTGTGTTATAGTGATAGGAGGAGGTCCCAGAGAGGCAGTGTGTGTTATAGTGATAGGAGGAGGTCTCCAGAGAGGCAGTGTGTGTTATAGTGATAGGAGGAGGTCCCAGAGAGGCAGTGTGTGTTATAGTGATAGGAGGAGGTCCCAGAGAGGCAGTGTGTGTTATAGTGATAGGAGGAGGTCCCAGAGAGGCAGTGTGTGTTATAGTGATAGGAGGAGGTCTCCAGAGAGGCAGTGTGTGTTATAGTGATAGGAGGAGGTCCCAGAGAGGCAGTGTGTGTTATAGTGATAGGAGGAGGTCCCAGAGAGGCAGTGTGTGTTATAGTGATAGGAGGAGGCCCCAGAGAGGCAGTGTGTGTTATAGTGATAGGAGGAGGTCCCAGAGAGGCAGTGTGTGTTATAGTGATAGGAGGAGGCCCAGAGAGGCAGTGTGTGTTATAGTGATAGGAGGAGGTCCCAGAGAGGCAGTGTGTGTTATAGTGATAGGAGGAGGTCCCAGAGAGGCAGTGTGTGTTATAGTGATAGGAGGAGGTCCCAGAGAGGCAGTGTGTGTTATAGTGATAGGAGGAGGTCCCAGAGAGGCAGTGTGTGTTATAGTGATAGGAGGAGGTCCCAGAGAGGCAGTGTGTGTTATAGTGATAGGAGGAGGTCCCAGAGAGGCAGTGTGTGTTATAGTGATAGGAGGAGGCCCCAGAGAGGCAGTGTGTGTTATAGTGATAGGAGGAGGTCCCAGAGAGGCAGTGTGTGTTATAGCGATAGGAGGAGGCCCCAGAGAGGCAGCGTGTGTTATAGTGATAGGAGGAGGTCCCAGAGAGGCAGTGTGTGTTATAGTGATAGGAGGAGGTCCCAGAGAGGCAGTGTGTGTTATAGTGATAGGAGGAGGCCCCAGAGAGGCAGTGTGTGTTATAGTGATAGGAGGAGGTCCCAGAGAGGCAGTGTGTGCTATAGTGATAGGAGGAGGCCCCAGAGAGGCAGTGTGTGTTATAGTGATAGGAGGAGGCCCCAGAGAGGCAGTGTGTGTTATAGTGATAGGAGGAGCCCAGAGAGGCAGTGTGTGTTATAGTGATAGGAGGAGGCCCCAGAGAGGCAGTGTGTGTTATAGTGATAGGAGGAGGTCCCAGAGAGGCAGTGTGTGTTATAGTGATAGGAGGAGGTCCCAGAGAGGCAGTGTGTGTTATAGTGATAGGAGGAGGTCCCAGAGAGGCAGTGTGTGTTATAGTGATAGGAGGGGGGCCCCAGAGAGGCAGTGTGTGTTATAGTGATAGGAGGAGGTCCCAGAGAGGCAGTGTGTGTTATAGTGATAGGAGGAGGTCCCAGAGAGGCAGTGTGTGTTATAGTGATAGGAGGAGGCCCAGAGAGGCAGTGTGTGTTATAGTGATAGGAGGAGGTCCCAGAGAGGCAGTGTGTGTTATAGTGATAGGAGGAGGCCCCAGAGAGGCAGTGTGTGTTATAGTGATAGGAGGAGGTCCCCAGAGAGGCAGTGTGTGTTATAGTGATAGGAGGAGGCCCAGAGAGGCAGTGTGTGTTATAGTGATAGGAGGAGGTCCCAGAGAGGCAGTGTGTGTTATAGTGATAGGAGGAGGTCCCAGAGAGGCAGTGTGTGTTATAGTGATAGGAGGAGGTCCCAGAGAGGCAGTGTGTGTTATAGTGATAGGAGGAGGTCCCAGAGAGGCAGTGTGTGTTATAGTGATAGGAGGAGGCCCCAGAGAGGCAGTGTGTGTTATAGTGATAGGAGGAGGTCCCAGAGAGGCAGTGTGTGTTATAGTGATAGGAGGAGGTCCCAGAGAGGCAGTGTGTGTTATAGTGATAGGAGGAGGTCCCAGAGAGGCAGTGTGTGTTATAGTGATAGGAGGGGGCCCCAGAGAGGCAGTGTGTGTTATAGTGATAGGAGGAGGTCCCAGAGAGGCAGTGTGTGTTATAGTGATAGGAGGAGGTCCCAGAGAGGCAGTGTGTGTTATAGTGATAGGAGGAGGTCCCAGAGAGGCAGTGTGTGTTATAGTGATAGGAGGAGGTCCCAGAGAGGCAGTGTGTGTTATAGTGATAGGAGGAGGCCCCAGAGAGGCAGTGTGTGTTATAGTGATAGGAGGAGGTCCCAGAGAGGCAGTGTGTGTTATAGTGATAGGAGGAGGTCCCAGAGAGGCAGTGTGTGTTATAGTGATAGGAGGAGGTCCCAGAGAGGCAGTGTGTGTTATAGTGATAGGAGGAGGTCCCAGAGAGGCAGTGTGTGTTATAGTGATAGGAGGAGGTCCCAGAGAGGCAGTGTGTGTTATAGTGATAGGAGGAGGTCCCAGAGAGGCAGTGTGTGTTATAGTGATAGGAGGAGGTCCCAGAGAGGCAGTGTGTGTTATAGTGATAGGAGGAGGCCCCAGAGAGGCAGTGTGTGTTATAGTGATAGGAGGAGGTCCCAGAGAGGCAGTGTGTGTTATAGTGATAGGAGGAGGTCCCAGAGAGGCAGTGTGTGTTATAGTGATAGGAGGAGGTCCCAGAGAGGCAGTGTGTGTTATAGTGATAGGAGGAGACCCAGAGAGGCAGTGTGTGTTATAGTGATAGGAGGAGGCCCCAGAGAGGCAGTGTGTGTTATAGTGATAGGAGGAGGTCCCAGAGAGGCAGTGTGTGTTATAGTGATAGGAGGAGGTCCCAGAGAGGCAGTGTGTGTTATAGTGATAGGAGGAGGTCCCAGAGAGGCAGTGTGTGTTATAGTGATAGGAGGAGGCCCCAGAGAGGCAGTGTGTGTTATAGTGATAGGAGGAGGTCCCAGAGAGGCAGTGTGTGTTATAGTGATAGGAGGAGGCCCCAGAGAGGCAGTGTGTGTTATAGTGATAGGAGGGGGCCCAGAGAGGCAGTGTGTGTTATAGTGATAGGAGGAGGCCCCAGAGAGGCAGTGTGTGTTATAGTGATAGGAGGAGGTCCCAGAGAGGCAGTGTGTGTTATAGTGATAGGAGGAGGTCCCAGAGAGGCAGTGTGTGTTATAGTGATAGGAGGGGGTCCCAGAGAGGCAGTGTGTGTTATAGTGATAGGAGGAGGTCCCAGAGAGGCAGTGTGTGTTATAGTGATAGGAGGAGGTCCCAGAGAGGCAGTGTGTGTTATAGTGATAGGAGGAGGCCCCAGAGAGGCAGTGTGTGTTATAGTGATAGGAGGAGGTCCCAGAGAGGCAGCTGTGTGTTATAGTGATAGGAGGAGGTCCCAGAGAGGCAGTGTGTGTTATAGTGATAGGAGGAGGCCCCAGAGAGGCAGTGTGTGTTATAGTGATAGGAGGAGGTCCCAGAGAGGCAGTGTGTGTTATAGTGATAGGAGGAGGTCCCAGAGAGGCAGTGTGTGTTATAGTGATAGGAGGAGGTCCCAGAGAGGCAGTGTGTGTTATAGTGATAGGAGGAGGTCCCAGAGAGGCAGTGTGTGTTATAGTGATAGGAGGAGGACCCAGAGAGGCAGTGTGTGTTATAGTGATAGGAGGAGGTCCCAGAGAGGCAGTGTGTGTTATAGTGATAGGAGGAGGTCCCAGAGAGGCAGTGTGTGTTATAGTGATAGGAGGAGGCCCCAGAGAGGCAGTGTGTGTTATAGTGATAGGAGGAGGTCCCAGAGAGGCAGTGTGTGTTATAGTGATAGGAGGAGGACCCAGAGAGGCAGTGTGTGTTATAGTGATAGGAGGAGGTCCCAGAGAGGCAGTGTGTGTTATAGTGATAGGAGGAGGTCCCAGAGAGGCAGTGTGTGTTATAGTGATAGGAGGAGGTCCCAGAGAGGCAGTGTGTGTTATAGTGATAGGAGGAGGTCCCAGAGAGGCAGTGTGTGTTATAGTGATAGGAGGAGGCCCAGAGAGGCAGTGTGTGTTATAGTGATAGGAGGAGGTCCCAGAGAGGCAGTGTGTGTTATAGTGATAGGAGGAGGTCCCAGAGAGGCAGTGTGTGTTATAGTGATAGGAGGAGGTCCCAGAGAGGCAGTGTGTGTTATAGTGATAGGAGGAGGTCCCAGAGAGGCAGTGTGTCTTATAGTGATAGGAGGGGGTCCCAGAGAGGCAGTGTGTGTTATAGTGATAGGAGGAGGTCCCAGAGAGGCAGTGTGTGTTATAGTGATAGGAGGAGGCCCAGAGAGGCAGTGTGTGTTATAGTGATAGGAGGAGGTCCCAGAGAGGCAGTGTGTGTTATAGTGATAGGAGGAGACCCCAGAGAGGCAGTGTGTGTTATAGTGATAGGAGGAGGTCCCAGAGACGCAGTGTGTGTTATAGTGATAGGAGGAGGTCCCAGAGAGGCAGTGTGTGTTATAGTGATAGGAGGAGGTCCCAGAGAGGCAGTGTGTGTTATAGTGATAGTAGGAGGCCCCAGAGAGGCAGTGTGTGTTATAGTGATAGGAGGAGACCCCAGAGAGGCAGTGTGTGTTATAGTGATAGGAGGAGGTCCCAGAGAGGCAGTGTGTGTTATAGTGATAGGAGGAGGTCCCAGAGTGGCAGTGTGTGTTATAGTGTTAGGAGGAGGTCCCAGAGAGGCAGTGTGTGTTATAGTGATAGGAGGAGACCCCAGAGAGGCAGTGTGTGTTATAGTGATAGGAGGAGGTCCCAGAGAGGCAGTGTGTGTTATAGTGATAGGAGGAGGTCCCAGAGAGGCAGTGTGTGTTATAGTGATAGGAGGAGGTCCCAGAGAGGCAGTGTGTGTTATAGTGATAGGAGGAGGCCCCAGAGAGGCAGTGTGTGTTATAGTGATAGGAGGAGGTCCCAGAGAGGCAGTGTGTGTTATAGTGGTAGGAGGAGGCCCCAGAGAGGCAGTGTGTGTTATAGTGATAGGAGGAGGTCCCAGAGAAGCAGTGTGTGTTATAGTGATAGGAGGAGGCCCCAGAGAGGCAGTGTGTGTTATAGTGATAGGAGGAGGTCCCAGAGAGGCAGTGTGTGTTATAGTGATAGGAGGAGGCCCCAGAGAGGCAGTGTGTGTTATAGTGATAGGAGGAGACCCCAGAGAGGCAGTGTGTGTTATAGTGATAGGAGGAGGTCCCAGAGAGGCAGTGTGTGTTATAGTGGTAGGAGGAGGCCCCAGAGAGGCAGTGTGTGTTATAGTGATAGGAGGAGGTCCCAGAGAAGCAGTGTGTGTTATAGTGATAGGAGGAGGTCCCAGAGAGGCAGTGTGTGTTATAGTGATAGGAGGAGACCCCAGAGAGGCAGTGTGTGTTATAGTGATAGGAGGAGGTCCCAGAGAGGCAGTGTGTGTTATAGTGATAGGAGGAGGTCCCAGAGAGGCAGTGTGTGTTATAGTGATAGGAGGAGGCCCCAGAGAGGCAGTGTGTGTTATAGTGATAGGAGGAGGTCCCAGAGAGGCAGTGTGTGTTATAGTGATAGGAGGAGGTCCCAGAGAGGCAGTGTGTGTTATAGTGATAGGAGGGGGTCCCAGAGAGGCAGTGTGTGTTATAGTGATAGGAGGAGGTCCCAGAGAGGCAGTGTGTGTTATAGTGATAGGAGGAGACCCCAGAGAGGCAGTGTGTGTTATAGTGATAGGAGGAGGTCCCAGAGAGGCAGTGTGTGTTATAGTGATAGGAGGAGGCCCCAGAGAGGCAGTGTGTGTTATAGTGATAGGAGGAGGTCCCAGAGAGGCAGTGTGTGTTATAGTGATAGGAGGAGGCCCCAGAGAGGCAGTGTGTGTTATAGTGATAGGAGGGGGTCCCAGAGAGGCAGTGTGTGTTATAGTGATAGGAGGAGGTCCCAGAGAGGCAGTGTGTGTTATAGTGATAGGAGGAGGTCCCAGAGAGGCAGTGTGTGTTATAGTGATAGGAGGAGGTCCCAGAGAGGCAGTGTGTGTTATAGTGATAGGAGGAGACCCCAGAGAGTCAGTGTGTGTTATAGTGATAGGAGGAGGCCCCAGAGAGGCAGTGTGTGTTATAGTGATAGGAGGAGGTCCCAGAGAGGCAGTGTGTGTTATAGTGATAGTAGGAGGTCCCAGAGAGGCAGTGTGTGTTATAGTGATAGGAGGAGCCCCAGAGAGGCAGTGTGTGTTATAGTGATAGGAGGAGCCCCAGAGAGGCAGTGTGTGTTATAGTGATAGGAGGAGCCCCAGAGAGGCAGTGTGTGTTATAGTGATAGGAGGAGGTCCCAGAGAGGCAGTGTGTGTTATAGTGATAGGAGGAGCCCCAGAGAGGCAGTGTGTGTTATAGTGATAGGAGGAGGTCCCAGAGAGGCAGTGTGTGTTATAGTGATAGGAGGAGACCCCAGAGAGGCAGTGTGTGTTATAGTGATAGGAGGAGGTCCCAGAGAGGCAGTGTGTGTTATAGTTATAGGAGGAGGTCCCAGAGAGGCAGTGTGTGTTATAGTGATAGGAGGAGGCCCCAGAGAGGCAGTGTGTGTTATAGTGATAGGAGGAGGCCCCAGAGAGGCAGTGTGTGTTATAGTGATAGGAGGAGGCCCCAGAGAGGCAGTGTGTGTTATAGTGATAGGAGGGGGTCCCAGAGAGGCAGTGTGTGTTATAGTGATAGGAGGAGGTCCCAGAGAGGCAGTGTGTGTTATAGTGATAGGAGGAGACCCCAGAGAGGCAGTGTGTGTTATAGTGATAGGAGGAGGCCCCAGAGAGGCAGTGTGTGTTATAGTGATAGGAGGAGCCCCAGAGAGGCAGTGTGTGTTATAGTGATAGGAGGAGGTCCCAGAGAGGCAGTGTGTGTTATAGTGATAGGAGGAGGTCCCAGAGAGGCAGTGTGTGTTATAGTGATAGGAGGAGGCCCCAGAGAGGCAGTGTGTGTTATAGTGATAGGAGGAGGTCCCAGAGAGGCAGTGTGTGTTATAGTGATAGGAGGAGGCCCCAGAGAGGCAGTGTGTGTTATAGTGATAGGAGGAGGCCCCAGAGAGGCAGTGTGTGTTATAGTGATAGGAAGAGGTCCCAGAGAGGCAGTGTGTGTTATAGCGATAGGAGGAGGCCCCAGAGAGGCAGTGTGTGTTATAGTGATAGGAGGAGGCCCCAGAGAGGCAGTGTGTGTTATAGTGATAGGAGGAGGTCCCAGAGAGGCAGTGTGTGTTATAGTGATAGGAGGAGGCCCCAGAGAGGCAGTGTGTGTTATAGTGATAGGAGGAGGCCCCAGAGAGGCAGTGTGTGTTATAGTGATAGGAGGAGGTCCCAGAGAGGCAGTGTGTGTTATAGTGATAGGAGGAGGTCCCAGAGAGGCAGTGTGTGTTATAGTGATAGGAGGAGGTCCCAGAGAGGCAGTGTGTGTTATAGTGATAGGAGGAGGTCCCAGAAAGGCAGTGTGTGTTATAGTGATAGGAGGAGGTCCCAGAGAGGCAGTGTGTGTTATAGTGATAGGAGGAGGCCCCAGAGAGGCAGTGTGTGTTATAGTGATAGGAGGAGGTCCCAGAGAGGCAGTGTGTGTTATAGTGATAGGAGGAGGTCCCAGAGAGGCAGTGTGTGTTATAGCGATAGGAGGAGGTCCCAGAGAGGCAGTGTGTGTTATAGTGATAGGAGGAGGTCCCAGAGAGGCAGTGTGTGTTATAGTGATAGGAGGAGGTCCCAGAGAGGCAGTGTGTCTTATAGTGATAGGAGGAGGCCCCAGAGAGGCAGTGTGTGTTATAGTGATAGGAGGAGGCCCAGAGAGGCAGTGTGTGTTATAGTGATAGGAGGAGGCTCCAGAGAGGCAGTGTGTGTTATAGTGATAGGAGGAGGTCCCAGAGGGGCAGTGTGTGTTATAGTGATAGGAGGAGGCCCCAGAGAGGCAGTGTGTGTTATAGTGATAGGAGGAGGTCCCAGAGAGGCAGTGTGTGTTATAGCGATAGGAGGAGGTCCCAGAGAGGCAGTGTGTGTTATAGCGATAGGAGGAGGCACCAGAGAGGCAGTGTGTGTTATAGTGATAGGAGGAGGCCCCAGAGAGGCAGTGTGTGTTATAGTGATAGGAGGAGGTCCCAGAGAGGCAGTGTGTGTTATAGTGATAGGAGGAGGCCCCAGAGAGGCAGTGTGTGTTATAGTGATAGGAGGAGGCCCCAGAGAGGCAGTGTGTGTTATAGTGATAGGAGGAGGTCCCAGAGAGGCAGTGTGTGTTATAGTGATAGGAGGAGGTCCCAGAGAGTCAGTGTGTGTTATAGTGATAGGAGGAGGTCCCAGAGAGGCAGTGTGTGTTATAGTGATAGGAGGAGGTCCCAGAGAGTCAGTGTGTGTTATAGTGATAGGAGGAGGTCCCAGAGAGGCAGTGTGTGTTATAGTGATAGGAGGAGGTCCCAGAGAGGCAGTGTGTGTTATAGTGATAGGAGGAGGTCCCAGAGAGGCAGTGTGTGTTATAGTGATAGGAGGAGGTCCCAGAGAGTCAGTGTGTGTTATAGTGATAGGAGGAGGTCCCAGAGAGGCAGTGTGTGTTATAGTGATAGGAGGAGGTCCCAGAGAGGCAGTGTGTGTTATAGTGATAGGAGGAGGTCCCAGAGAGGCAGTGTGTGTTATAGTGATAGGAGGAGGTCCCAGAGAGGCAGTGTGTGTTATAGTGATAGGAGGAGGCCCAGAGAGGCAGTGTGTGTTATAGTGATAGGAGGAGGTCCCAGAGAGGCAGTGTGTGTTATAGTGATAGGAGGAGGTCCCAGAGAGGCAGTGTGTGTTATAGTGATAGGAGGAGGTCCCAGAGAGGCAGTGTGTGTTATAGTGATAGGAGGGAGCCCCCGAGAGGCAGTGTGTGTTATAGTGATAGGAGGAGGTCCCAGAGAGGCAGTGTGTGTTATAGTGATAGGAGGAGGCCCAGAGAGGCAGCTCCTGATTAGAATCCATACCTACATCCAGTCTACCCATGCTATCTACTTGACCGTGCACGTTCTCAGGGCTCCTCCAACAATATTCCATGACCGGCCCACTTTCTTAAGTCGGTTCATTGTTCCTCTTGGCTCCTTGGACAGCCTTGAGACACAGAGAATAATATTATTAGAGTCGATACGAGCTTCCTGCAGAAATACGTTTTAGAAATGCGGAATGTGACAGCTGATAAGACCTTATTGTCCCACCCAACCTTGACCTTACATGCTCTTTAGATATCTACAACATTGCATGTTTTTTGTTTTTTTTCTTTTAAGACGCCTTGGATTTCCTTATGGCAGTAATATTCAACACCCATATCTTAATAACGCCAATGTTGCAGAATGACAATTACTGGAAGATGCTTTACTGGACACCACCATGGCAGGGATGACATATTAGTTGTGGTCCTTCACAAGGCCTAGGTTTAAAGGTTCTGTTTAGAAGAACATAGGTCTGGAGTACAGTTGTATTTTTTTGCTCAAGACAACAGATGGGCTAATGGGTAGTAGCATCTTCCACCTCTGTTTTAGTAAGGCCAAGGTTGAGGAATGACAAATACTGGAGGATGTTCTCCTGGTTTGTCTTCTGTTGGACACAATAACGTTCACCATGACAGTAATGATGGTTGCTTATGAGTTGTGGTCTTCTAGAAAGCGTAGATTGAGTAGTTATTGGGCAGTAGATTATGAAGTATCTACCACCTCTGTTTTAGTAAGGCCAATGTGGAGGAATGACCACTACTGAAGGATGTTCTCCTGGCTTTTCTTCTGTTGAAGGCAACACCAACGCCATGGCAGTGATGATTACTTATGAGTTCTGGTCTTCCACAAGGCATAGATTAAGAAGTTCCTCCAAGTCAGTTAGGACAATGTAGGTCTGAAGTACTCTTGTGGCTTTGCCCAGATGGGCAAATGGTTAGGAGTAGTATCTACCATCTCTGTTTTAGTAAGACCAGTGTCGAGGAATGATCACTGTTGGCTCTGTTTATGAGCACCACTATATGTGAGTTGTCCAACTCCATGGCAGCAGAGGTTGCTTATGAGTTGTGGTCGTCCACAAGGAATAGATTAAGAAGTTCCTCCAAGTCAGTTAGGACAATGTAGGTCTGAAGTACTCTTGTGGCTTTGCCCAGATGGGCAAATGGTTAGGAGTAGTATCTACCATCTCTGTTTTAGTAAGACCAGTGTCGAGGAATGATCACTGTTGGCTCTTTTTATGAGCACCACTATATGTGAGTTGTCCAATTCCATGGCAGCAGAGGTTGCTTATGAGTTGTGGTCGTCCACAAGGCATAGATTAAGAAATTCCTCCAAGTCAGTTAGGAGAACATAGGTCTAGAGTACTCTTGTGGTTTTGCTGCTCAAGAGAACCAGATGGGCTAATGGGTAACACTTGAGACAAAATGGCACTAATGATTCCCAGATCTGCTCCCGGTTCTCTGACATCAATGTTCCCATGATGAGGTCGTATTAACTCATTAAAGGTCATATTAACTCATCGAAGATGACGCCAACATCATGGGTCCATTAAACATGGTAATGCCATTATGTAACTTTATTCCTACACGGGACAGACCCTTTAACCCATTTAATTCCACTTGCATTCTCAAGTCCTACCACTTGGTGGCCATAGTAAGCTATCTTCTCTTCCATACTATACGTTAAGTAACCAAGACCCCCTCTTACTGGCCTTGCTCGGTTTTGGCAGGGGGTGCCCTGTGAGGTAATGCTTGGTGGGAGCACTTATCGTGTTCATACCTCAGATGCCAGGTATCTGGCGACTGAAATAATTAGGGGAGCAGGGCGGGGGACGTCTCCCATGGGCCGAGGGGTTAACCCCTTACTTACTGGTATGTTGTAGATGTTTAAAAGGGTCAATCCAATGTGACCTAATAACCAATACATGTCTAATGGCTTAATGGGTCGGTCCATTGTAGGAGCAAAGTGACCTAATGACCAGGATGAGATGAATGGGTTACCGGGTCAGTGCAATGTAGGGGCAAAGTGACCTAATGATGGGGACATGATTAATGGGTCAGTCCCATGAAGGAGCAGAGGGATTTAATGACATGGACGTGTTTAATGGGTTAAAGGTTAAGTTCTATCTAGGAGCAAAGTGACCTAATGACCGGGACGTGTTTAATGGGTTAAAGGGAAAGTCCTATGTCGGAGCGAAGTGATTGATTGACACGCATATGTTAAATGGGATAAATGGTCGGACCAATTTAGGAGCAAAGTGACCACAACTTGTTTAATGGGTTAAAGTAGGAGCAAGTGACCCAATAACAGGGACATGTTTAATAGGTTAAATGGTCAGTCCCATGTAATAACAAAGTGACCTAATGACTGGGACATGTTTAATGGGTTAAAGGGTCAGTCCCATGTAGGAGCAAAGTGACCGAATGACCAGGACATGTTTAATGGCTTAAAGAGACCGGTGTGACCCAATAACAATACAATGGTTGGGCCCTTTTTGGGTTGTGGCCTCATCTCCTTGTACGTTCTCTGTGGATGTATAAAAATATCCAACTACATAAACTGGACGGTTTATGAGGTGACCGTTGAGTAGTGGACACATGTTTTATTTGTCCCAGAGAGATGTGTCAAATGAAAAATGATCGTTCTCCTGACAGTGCTCTAAACATGTCCTGAAATGATTCGTCTTCTGATTGGGTCTTCAGTCCAGTCGGAGTTTCCATCAGATGGGCATTGACGAGGACATTGGCCAAGCTTGGGTGATGATGGTTCATGGTGTGATCTCATAATGATGTCTACATATCATCTCATGAACCACACCTCAGGGATGACACCAATGGATGGCTAGCCATTGACCTACCCAACTGGCTGGTCATTCATAAATCTTTCTGTTAAATAATGGAAAAACTACCCGATCATTGGCCAGTTGGATGGACCAATGACGCAAATTTTTTACAATTAACTTAGTTTATTTGGCCACTTATGGGAGATTCTTCAGGTTGACCAACACAAGTACATGTTTAATGGGTTAAAGGGTCGGTCCCATGTCGGAGCAAAGTGACCTAATGACAGGGGGGTGTTTAATAGGTTAAAGGGTCAATCCCATGTAGGAGCAAAATGGCCTAATGACCAGGTGTGGTTAACAGATTAAAGGGTCAGTCTCATGTAGGAGCAAAGTGACCTAATGACCACAACCTGTTTAATGGGTTAAAGGGTCAGTCCCATTTAGGAATCCAAGTGACCTAATGACCTGGATGTGTTTCATCCAATATGAGACTGACCCTTAAACCCATTTGCCTAATTACATGTCCATGTCATTAGGTCACTTTTCTCCTCGAAAGGACTGACCTGTTAAGTTATTATACCTGTCCCTGTATTTAGGTCACTTTGCCCATACATCGGATCGATCCTTTATCCCATTAAACATGTCCATGCCATTAGGCCACTTTGTCCCTACAATGGACTGACCCTTTAACTCATTCATTACGTCCTGGTCACTTTGATCCAATATGGGACTGACACTTTAACTCATTAAAGTGACCTAATGACCAGGATGTGATTAATTGGTTAAAGGGTCAGTCCATTGTAGGGACAAAGTTACCTAATGGCATGGACATGTAATTAGGCAAATGGGTTAAAGGGTCAGTCCCATGTAGGGGCAAAGCGACTTAATGACCGGGACATGTTTCATCGGTTAAATGGTCAGCCCCATGTAGGGGCAAAGTGACCTAATGGTAGGGACATCTTTATTGGGTTTATAGGTGAGTCCCAAAGTGACCTAATGACGGGACAACATATTTAATGGCCAACCAATCCCATGGATCTATTAGCACCTCACGTCTTATCACAACATACATCCTGTCAGGTCTGTTTGCACATTGTCAGAATTAATGCACAAATCCCCCCCTTGGGGTCTCGGGACTCCATCTGATTTCTAGCTTGTGGTCTCCATCACTCCATGTCCTTGTGGTCTCTTGTTAACCCTGGTGGCTCCACTTCTCTCAGCTGTAGACCACAAACACAAGGCATCAGATCCCAGCTAGGAAGCGAGGGGGTTAAGCGGGGGCCTAGTAATGTATGATGGGATCCCTTGTAAACATTGTTTTTGGACCCCAGCCCAGTGTGTGGTTTCAATTAAGCCCATGCACAATGCTGTTCTCGGCCAGAGTGCTCTGTAACCCCTCTCGGATGTGGTTCTTCTCCATCATCTCTCTCTCTGGGGTTTAACTTAATGCCCCTCTCCGTAATAAACTGATATTGCCCCGGCACCCAGCCTTATCCTCCTTCTCCGACAAGGCGAACCCATCAGGAAAGCTGAGGGCACCTAGTTCCCCCCCAAATTTCTCCCGTTTCCTCTCCCTCCCCTATTCTACATGAGTCGCAGGAGGAGTTCAGGAAGAAGGCAAGTCCCATAAACACAAAAACCCAGAGAGTCCAGAGGAGTGGAGGGATCCTGCACCCCAAGAGCTTACAATCGCGCAGAAGATGGAGAAACTCATGCTTCTCTTTCTGTCTATCTCCGGCTTGGCGTTGACCCCAGTCTCGGGGCAGGTGGAGAAGGTCAAGGTGATGTTTACGCCCATGATCTGTCGGGTACGGTGTACGGGGAACCACTGTACCAATCACTGCGATAGGGGGAACATGACCACGGTGTACAGCGATGAGCATGCCGGCAACAACGGGCAGCAAGGCTTCAGAGCATGTGAGTAACACACGGCACATTAAGACCTATCCAATTCCTATCGTCTTATTCCTATATTATTCTCCCGAGCCTCTTTAGACACCTTAGATAGGAAACAGTCTTCACATAGTAGTTATACAACTCAACGTCTTACTAAATATAGCTCTGGAATACATAACCTCTCGTCCCAAGAGCTTTCATTCTAGTGCTGAGGCAGATGAAGCCGGAAACGCTCACTTCAAAAGCATGACAAGAAATTTCGTAACATCTGCTTTGTATCTCACATCTGGAGTGGGACGTAGAGGGGGCCGTGTGAGGGCAACTGGGATCAATTATGGGCTAATGTGTGGTTAGGTATTGTGTTATAGGGATAGATGGGGATAGATAGAGAGATAGAGAGAGAGATAGAGAGATAGATAGAGATAGAGAGATAGAGAGAGATAGAGAGAGAGAGAGAGAGAGAGAGAGAGAGAGATAAATAGATAGATAAATAGATAGATAGATAGATAGAGGGATAGATAGATAGATAGAGGGATAGATAATCTATATTTTTAATATTCATTATCTATCCCTCCGTCTCTCAAAGTTTGTGTGTATCAGGAAGGGGTTAATCACTGCTTTGTAGGTCTATGTGTTAGGAAGGGGTTAATCACCGCTCTGTAGGTTTGTGTGTGTATCAGGAAGGGGTTAATCACCGCTCTGTAGGTCTGTGTGTGTATCAGGAAGGGGTTAATCGCTGCTCTGTAGGTCTGTGTGTATCAGGAAGGGGTTAATCACTGCTCTGTAGGTCTGTGTGTATCAGGAAGGGGTTAATCACCGCTCTGTAGGTCTGTGTGTGTATCAGGAAGGGGTTAATCACCGCTCTGTAGGTCTGTGTGTGTATCAGGAAGGGGTTAATCACTGCTCTGTAGGTCTGTGTGTGTATCAGGAAGGGGTTAATCACTGCTCTGAAGGTCTGTGTGTGTATCAGGAAGGGGTTAATCACCGCTCTGTAGGTCTGTGTGTGTATCAGGAAGGGGTTAATCACCGCTGTGTAGGTCTGTGTGTATCAGGAAGGGGTTAATCACTGCTCTGTAGGTCTGTGTGTGTGTATCAGGAAGGGGTTAATCACTGCTCTGTAGGTCTGTGTGTATCAGGAAGGGGTTAATCACTGCTCTGTAGGTCTGTGTGTATCAGGAAGGGGTTAATCACTGCTCTGTAGGTCTTTGTGTGTATCAGGAAGGGGTTAATCACTGCTCTGTAGGTCTTTGTGTGTATCAGGAAGGGGTTAATCACTGCTCTGTAGGTCTGTGTGTATCAGGAAGGGGTTAATCACTGCTCTGTAGGTCTGTGTGTATATCAGGAAGGGGTTAATCACTGCTCTGCAGGTCTGTGTGTATCAGGAAGGGGTTAATCACCGCTCTGTAGGTCTGTGTGTGTATCAGGAAGGGGTTAATCACTGCTCTGTAGGTCTGTGTGTATCAGGAAGGGGTTAATCACTGCTCTGTAGGTCTGTGTGTGTGTCAGGAAGGGGTTAATCACCGCTCTGTAGGTCTGTGTGTGTATCAGGAAGGGGTTAATCACAGCTCTGTAGGTCTGTGTGTGTATCAGGAAGGGGTTAATCACTGCTCTGTAGGTCTATGTGTATCAGGAAGGGGTTAATCACCGCTCTGTAGGTCTATGTGTATCAGGAAGGGGTTAATCACCGCTCTGTAGGTCTGTGTGTATCAGGAAGGGGTTAATCACTGCTCTGTAGGTCTGTGTGTATCAGGAAGGGGTTAATCACTGCTCTGTAGGTCTGTGTGTATCAGGAAGGGGTTAATCACTGCTCTGTAGGTCTGTGTGTGTACCAGGAAGGGGTTAATCACTGCTCTGTAGGTCTGTGTGTGTATCAGGAAGGGGTTAATCACTGCTCTGTAGGTCTGTGTGTATCAGGAAGGGGTTAATCACTGCTCTGTAGGTCTGTGTGTGTATCAGGAAGGGGTTAATCACTGCTCTGTAGGTCTGTGTGTATCAGGAAGGGGTTAATCACTGCTCTGTAGGTCTCTGTGTGTATCAGGAAGGGGTTAATCACTGCTCTGTAGGTCTGTGTGTGTATCAGGAAGGGGTTAATCACTGCTCTGTAGGTCTGTGTGTGTATCAGGAAGGGGTTAATCACCGCTCTGTAGGTCTGTGTGTATATCAGGAAGGGGTTAATCACTGCTCTGTAGGTCTGTGTGTATCAGGAAGGGGTTAATCTCTGCTCTGTAGGTCTGTGTGTGTATCAGGAAGGGGTTAATCACTGCTCTGTAGGTCTGTGTGTGTATCAGGAAGGGGTTAATCTCTGCTCTGTAGGTCTGTGTGTGTATCAGGAAGGGGTTAATCTCTGCTCTGTAGGTCTGTGTGTGTATCAGGAAGGGGTTAATCACTGCTCTGTAGGTCTGTGTGTGTATCAGGAAGGGGTTAATCACCGCTCTGTAGGTCTGTGTGTATCAGGAAGGGGTTAATCACTGCTCTGTAGGTCTGTGTGTATCAGGAAGGGGTTAATCACCGCTCTGTAGGTCTGTGTGTATCAGGAAAGGGTTAATCACTGCTCTGTAGGTCTGTGTGTATCAGGAAAGGGTTAATCACAGCTCTGTAGGTCTCTGTGTATCAGGAAGGGGTTAATCACCGCTCTGTAGGTCTGTGTGTGTATCAGGAAGGGGTTAATCACTGCTCTGTAGGTCTGTGTGTATCAGGAAGGGGTTAATCACTGCTCTGTAGGTCTGTGTGTGTATCAGGAAGGGGTTAATCACTGCTCTGTAGGTCTGTGTGTATCAGGAAGGGGTTAATCACTGCTCTGTAGGTCTGTGTGTATCAGGAATGGGTTAATCACCGCTCTGTAGGTCTGTGTGTATCAGGAAGGGGTTAATCACTGCTCTGTAGGTCTGTGTGTATCAGGAAAGGGTTAATCACTGCTCTGTAGGTCTGTGTGTATCAGGAAGGGGTTAATCACTGCTCTGTAGGTCTGTGTGTGTATCAGGAAGGGGTTAATCACCGCTCTGTAGGTCTGTGTGTATCAGGAAGGGGTTAATCACCGCTCTGTAGGTCTGTGTGTATCAGGAAGGGGTTAATCACTGCTCTGTAGGTCTGTGTGTGTATCAGGAAGGGGTTAATCACTGCTCTGTAGGTCTGTGTGTGTATCAGGAAGGGGTTAATCACTGCTCTGTAGGTCTGTGTGTATCAGGAAGGGGTTAATCACCGCTCTGTAGGTCTGTGTGTATCAGGAAGGGGTTAATCACCGCTCTGTAGGTCTGTGTGTGTATCAGGAAGGGGTTAATCACTGCTCTGTAGGTCTGTGTGTGTATCAGGAAGGGGTTAATCACTGCTCTGTAGGTCTGTGTGTGTCAGGAAGGGGTTAATCACCACTCTGTAGGTCTGTGTGTATCAGGAAGGGGTTAATCACTGCTCTGTAGGTCTGTGTGTGTATCAGGAAGGGGTTAATCACTGCTCTGTAGGTCTGTGTGTATCAGGAAGGGGTTAATCACCGCTCTGTAGGTCTGTGTGTATCAGGAAGGGGTTAATCACCGCTCTGTAGGTCTGTGTGTATCAGGAAGGGGTTAATCACCGCTCTGTAGGTCTGTGTGTGTATCAGGAAGGGGTTAATCACTGCTCTGTAGGTCTGTGTGTGTACCAGGAAGGGGTTAATCACTGCTCTGTAGGTCTGTGTGTGTATCAGGAAGGGGTTAATCACTGCTCTGTAGGTCTGTGTGTGTATCAGGAAGGGGTTAATCACTGCTCTGTAGGTCTGTGTGTGTATCAGGAAGGGGTTAATCACCGCTCTGTAGGTCTGTGTGTGTATCAGGAAGGGGTTAATCACTGCTCTGTAGGTCTGTGTGTGTATCAGGAAGGGGTTAATCACTGCTCTGTAGGTCTGTGTGTGTATCAGGAAGGGGTTAATCACCGCTCTGTAGGTCTGTGTGTATATCAGGAAGGGGTTAATCACTGCTCTGTAGGTCTGTGTGTATCAGGAAGGGGTTAATCTCTGCTCTGTAGGTCTGTGTGTGTATCAGGAAGGGGTTAATCACTGCTCTGTAGGTCTGTGTGTGTATCAGGAAGGGGTTAATCTCTGCTCTGTAGGTCTGTGTGTGTATCAGGAAGGGGTTAATCTCTGCTCTGTAGGTCTGTGTGTGTATCAGGAAGGGGTTAATCACTGCTCTGTAGGTCTGTGTGTGTATCAGGAAGGGGTTAATCACCGCTCTGTAGGTCTGTGTGTATCAGGAAGGGGTTAATCACTGCTCTGTAGGTCTGTGTGTATCAGGAAGGGGTTAATCACCGCTCTGTAGGTCTGTGTGTATCAGGAAAGGGTTAATCACTGCTCTGTAGGTCTGTGTGTATCAGGAAGGGGTTAATCACAGCTCTGTAGGTCTCTGTGTATCAGGAAGGGGTTAATCACCGCTCTGTAGGTCTGTGTGTGTATCAGGAAGGGGTTAATCACTGCTCTGTAGGTCTGTGTGTATCAGGAAGGGGTTAATCACTGCTCTGTAGGTCTGTGTGTGTATCAGGAAGGGGTTAATCACTGCTCTGTAGGTCTGTGTGTATCAGGAAGGGGTTAATCACTGCTCTGTAGGTCTGTGTGTATCAGGAATGGGTTAATCACCGCTCTGTAGGTCTGTGTGTATCAGGAAGGGGTTAATCACTGCTCTGTAGGTCTGTGTGTATCAGGAAAGGGTTAATCACTGCTCTGTAGGTCTGTGTGTATCAGGAAGGGGTTAATCACTGCTCTGTAGGTCTGTGTGTGTATCAGGAAGGGGTTAATCACCGCTCTGTAGGTCTGTGTGTATCAGGAAGGGGTTAATCACCGCTCTGTAGGTCTGTGTGTATCAGGAAGGGGTTAATCACTGCTCTGTAGGTCTGTGTGTGTATCAGGAAGGGGTTAATCACTGCTCTGTAGGTCTGTGTGTGTATCAGGAAGGGGTTAATCACTGCTCTGTAGGTCTGTGTGTATCAGGAAGGGGTTAATCACCGCTCTGTAGGTCTGTGTGTATCAGGAAGGGGTTAATCACCGCTCTGTAGGTCTGTGTGTGTATCAGGAAGGGGTTAATCACTGCTCTGTAGGTCTGTGTGTGTATCAGGAAGGGGTTAATCACTGCTCTGTAGGTCTGTGTGTGTATCAGGAAGGGGTTAATCACCGCTCTGTAGGTCTGTGTGTATCAGGAAGGGGTTAATCACTGCTCTGTAGGTCTGTGTGTGTCAGGAAGGGGTTAATCACCACTCTGTAGGTCTGTGTGTATCAGGAAGGGGTTAATCACTGCTCTGTAGGTCTGTGTGTGTATCAGGAAGGGGTTAATCACTGCTCTGTAGGTCTGTGTGTATCAGGAAGGGGTTAATCACCGCTCTGTAGGTCTGTGTGTATCAGGAAGGGGTTAATCACCGCTCTGTAGGTCTGTGTGTATCAGGAAGGGGTTAATCACCGCTCTGTAGGTCTGTGTGTGTATCAGGAAGGGGTTAATCACTGCTCTGTAGGTCTGTGTGTGTACCAGGAAGGGGTTAATCACTGCTCTGTAGGTCTGTGTGTGTATCAGGAAGGGGTTAATCACTGCTCTGTAGGTCTGTGTGTATCAGGAATGGGTTAATCACCGCTCTGTAGGTCTGTGTGTATAAGGAAGGGGTTAATCACTGCTCTGTAGGTCTATGTGTTTATCAGGAAGGGGTTAATCACTGCTCTGTAGGTCTGTGTGTGTATCAGGAAGGGGTTAATCACTGCTCTGTAGGTCTGTGTGTGTATCAGGAAGGGGTTAATCACCGCTCTGTAGGTCTGTGTGTGTATCAGGAAGGGGTTAATCACTGCTCTGTAGGTCTGTGTGTGTATCAGGAAGGGGTTAATCACGCTCTGTAGGTCTGTGTGTGTATCAGGAAGGGGTTAATCACTGCTCTGTAGGTCTGTGTGTATCAGGAAGGGGTTAATCACCTCTCTGTAGGTCTGTGTGTGTATCAGGAAGGGGTTAATCACCGCTCTGTAGGTCTGTGTGTGTATCAGGAAGGGGTTAATCACTGCTATGTAGGTCTGTGTGTGTATCAGGAAGGGGTTAATCACTGCTCAGTAGGTCTGTGTGTGTATCAGGAAGGGGTTAATCACTGCTCTGTAGGTCTGTGTGTATCAGGAAGGGGTTAATCACCGCTCTGCAGGTCTCTGTGATTAGGGGTCTATTTTATTGCACCGACCTTTGACCCCTACTACACCCTAGCTGTGCAGGGCTTACAGTACTGATTATTTAATTAAAGGGGCAGGGGGTATCAGTAATAAAACATACACTTAAAGGAGCTGTTTTACTGAAAGTCCCCCCCCCCCCCCCCCCATTATACAGACATTGGGGCGGTAGAGCCTTTCGCCCCACCTCTATCTGACATTACCCCTGGACACTATCCAATTGATGTCATCACCTCTTAAGAGCCCCGGAGGTCTCCAGCAGAGCTGTGGAGCCTCCCCACCCCCCCTAATTCATTCTCTCGGGAGCCCAGGGGGGTCTTCTGGACTTTTATGGGTCAATGCCACAGTTTTAATGAGGGACAGGCCTGCTTGGGAAACGGGGGGGACGACGTCCATTACCCCAGGTGGGGGCAACTACTCAAATAAAAACAGATAGCATGAGTGATCATTATTATTATTGCCTTTTTTTATATCGCGCCAACATATTCCGTAGCGCTCCTGCCACCAAGAGACTATGCAGGCCTCCAGACCCCCCTCAAGGGACGGATTAAGCTCTCAGACTGTGACACAGACCAGGGTACAATAACATTACGTTATACCTGACTTGGCTTTTTCAAGACTGCCTAAAATAATAATAATATTTGCCGGTCGTTTACTTGCCAAGATGACCAAGCCTGACATCCCTCCTCAGCTTGCGACTTACGTCTCGGGCGTCAATCCTCACCGCCCCCCCTAACATTACAAGACATGAATACCTCACTTTTTTTTTACAATTTCTGCGCAAGAACGTTCCAGGCCAACATCTTTAAACTAGTGGACTTTGCCTGGGAACCTGGCTTGTCCTGCTGCATTGCTTGCCTACTATTAAATCAGCTGAAATAATAATATTAAGTAACTAGGAATCTATAGAGCGACATTTATATCTGTATATATCTACCATTTTTGTATCACTCTTTAATACTGCCATTTTCTACGATGTCTAATATAATAATTATTGGTAAGGTCTGACTAGGTTTTCCTTGCTTACCTACTTTTAAATAAACTGAAATAATAATTATAGTTAAGGTCTGACTAGATTTCCCTGTTGCATTGCTTGCCTACTTTAAAAAAAATCTGAAATAATAATTGCATTGCTTGCCTACTTTTAAATCATCTGAAATAATAATTATTGGTAAAGTCTGACTAGATTTACCTGCTGCATTGCTTGCCTACTTTTAAATCATATAAAATAATAATGATATGTAAGGTCTGACTAGATTTCCCTGTTGCATTGCTTACCTACTTTTAAATCATATAAAATAATAATGATATGTCAGGTCTGACTAAATTTCCCGGTTGCATTGCTTACCTACTTTAAAAAAATCTGAAATAATAATTGCATTGCTTGCCTACTTTTAAATCATCTGAAATAATAATTATTGGTAAAGTCTGACTAGATTTACCTGCTGCATTGCTTGCCTACTTTTAAATCATATAAAATAATAATGATATGTAAGGTCTGACTAGATTTCCCTGTTGCATTGCTTACCTACTTTTAAATCATATAAAATAATAATGATATGTCAGGTCTGACTAAATTTCCCGGTTGCATTGCTTACCTACTTTAAAAAAATCTGAAATAATAATTGCATTGCTTGCCTACTTTTAAATCATCTGAAATAATAATTATAGGTAAAGTCTGACTATATTTACCTGCTGCATTGCTTGCCTACTTTTATATCATATAAAATAATAATGATATGTAAGGTCTGACTAGATTTCCCTGTTGTATTGCTTACCTACTTTTAAAAAATCTGAAATAATAATTGCATTGCTTGCCTACTTTTAAATCATCTGAAATAATAATTATAGGTAAAGTCTGACTAGATTTACCTGCTGCATTGCTTGCCTACTTTTAAATCATATAAAATAATAATGATATGTTAGGTCAGACTAGATTTCCCTGTTGCATTGCTTACCTACTTTTAAAAATTCTGAAATAATAATTGCATTGCTTGCCTACTTTTAAATAACTTTTAAATCACCTGAAATAATAATTATAACTAAGATATGACTAGATTTCCCTGCTGCATTGCTTGCCTACTTTTAAGTTATCTGAAATAATAATCACAAGTATAGTCTGACTAGCTTGCCCATGCTTCCCTACCTTTAAATCATCTGAAATAATAATTATAGGTTAGGTGACCTATAGAGTGATATAACACCTACCTTTTTTTTTCTGTTGCTATCTTACATGCTTTTCCGGCAGCATTGCTCACATACTTTTAAATCAACTGAAATAATAATTCTAAATAAAGTCTGTCTAGGAATTTATACAGCGACATTTGTATCTCTGCTACCAGAACCATGTATCCTATTGGCCTTTCCTGTATTTTTGCTTTATTGCTTGCCAACCTATAAATCTTTCTGAAATAATAATCCCAAACCTCATATTTTTCACGCAGCTCAAAATTTATGTAGTTTAGCCAAACAAATATTCGTTAACCACATGTCCGAGTTACAGAAAGGGGGTCACCCTTAGCAGGTGTCTGGACGGCATCCAAAGTTCGGGCCTTATCTAACTCCATCCAGACTGGCCATTAGTCATCGAGATTAAAAGCTGACAACCGACTGGGCCGGCATTCCGGCGAGCATGAGAGTGCCAAGCTTGCGGCGTTCACACAGGTTCTCATGTTTAGTGTCACTCTGGGGGAATCCCCTGTGGGATTACAAGGAATGTCGTCCGCCATCTTGAATCTCAATGCCATAAAGTTTTAAAAATGTACTTGTTATCACTCAAACCTCCTCCTCCACGCTGTCGTAACATATATATATATATATATATATATATATATATATATCATATTAGCAGATAATTAATCACTGTGCAGAACTTGGGACGTCAAATAAAATGTCCAAAATGGGTGGAGCCAAGATGATTGACAGCTACACCTCAAAAACTACATTTTTAACCATTAAAAAGCTAGTTTTTCAAGCAGAAACACATTTTCGGGAATGTCTCGGCCTGCTCTTCGAAATGCAAAATAAAAAAATTTAAGGTTTTGGTCTTTTTAAAATTTTTACCAATTTAGTGTTTTTTAAGCCTATTTTGACCGGTTGTTGGTGGATCTGTATTGTTTTTTTGGCAGGCCCCAGATATTATATTTTGAAAGTAAGGGGTTAAGGGAAGTGAGTGAGGCCTTGGAAAAATGTCTCTTGTTGATGTGTACAATAGGAGATTTTTGGGTGGATTTCAGGGGTAATAGAGGGTGGGGAGGGCGATATTTAAGGGCGTCCCCGGATATAATGTGAGTGGATGAGAAAATATTTAAGAAGGGAGGATCTTGAAATAAGGACAGAGATGTAGAGCACGCCAGAGGATATGGGGGGTATATAGCACACACACTAGTCTTGTGTTCCCTCTCTGTGTCTCCCTCCTCTCCTTCTTTGCTCTTCTTTCCTCAGTCCCTTTTTCTTTCTCTCCCTATCCCAACCATCTCTTTCCATCAGTTCCTCTCTCTATCTCCTCACCGTTTCTCTCACTTGTCCTTCTTTGTTTTCTCTCTTCCCCTTCCTCTTTTTCTTTTTATCCGTTCACCCCTTCTCTCTTTCTCATTATCTTCTCTCTCCATTCGTCAACTTTTCATTCTCCCCCTCCCTTATTCTCCTATCATTCCCTTTTTTCTTTTGTCTTTCCTTCCATTTTACTCTCACTCTCTCCATCCTCTCTTTCTTTCTGTCTTTACTGTCTATATCTTATATCTTCATCCTCTATATCCCTAGTTGCCTGTCTCTCCTCAACTCTTATTTCTCTTCCTCGCTTATTCCCTTCTATCTTTCCTTTTACTCACACTCACTCCCTCCATCCTCTACAGTGCCTTGCAAAAGTATTCACCCCCCTTGGCTTTTTACCTATTTTGTTACATTACAGCCTTAAGTTCAATATTTTATGTGGTGGATCAGAACACAATAGTCTAAGTTGGTGAAGTGAAATGAGAAAAATATATACATTAAACAATTTTTTAGAAATATCTAAGCAAATTGGCATGTGCGTATGTATTCACCCCCTTTGTTATGAAGCCCATAAAAAGCTCTGGTGCAACCAATTACCTTCAGAAGTCACATAATTAGTGAAAGGATGTCCACTTGTGTGCAATGTGTGTCACAGGATCTGTCATTACATATACACACCTTTTTTGAGAGGCTGCAACACCTAAGCAAGAGGCACCACTAACCAAACACTGCCATGAAGACCAAGGAACTCTCCAAACAAGTAAGGGACAATGTTGTTGAGAAGTACAAGTCAGGGTTAGGTTATAAAAAAATATCCAAATCTTTGATGATCCCCAGAAGCACCATCAAATCTATCATAACCAAATGGAAAGAACATGGCACAACAGCAAACCTGCCAAGAGACGGCCGCCCACCAAAACTCACTGACCGGGCAAGGAGGGCATTAATCAGAGATGCAGCAGAGAGACCTAAGGTAACCCTGGAGGAGCTGCAGAGATCCACAGCAGAGACTGGAGTATCTGTACATAGGACGACAATAAGCCGGACGCTCCATAGAGTTGGGCTTTATGGCAGAGTGGCCAGAAGGAAGCCATTACTTTCATCAAAAAACAAAATGGCACGTTCTGAGTTTGCGAAAAGGCTTGTGGGAGACTCCCAAAATGTATGGGGGAAGGTGCTCTGGTCTGATGAGACTAAATTGAACTTTTCGGCCATCAAAGAAAACGCTATGTCTGGCGCAAACCCAACACATCACATCACCCAAAGAGCACCATCCCCACAGTGACACATGGTGGTGGCAGCATCATGCTGTGGGGATGGGACTGGGAAACTGGTCAGAGTTGAGGGAAAGATGGATGGTGCTAATTACAGGGATATTCAGGAGCAAAACCTGTACCGCTCTGTGCGTGATTTGAGGCTAGGACGGAGGGTCACCTTCCAGCAGGACAATGACCCCAAACACACGGCTAAAGCAACACTTGGGGGGTGTAAGGGGAAACATGTAAATGTGTTGGAATGGCCGAGTCACAGCCCAGACCTCAAGCCAATAGGAAATCTGTGGTCAGACTTAAAGATTGCTGATCACAAGCGCAAACCATCCAACTTGAAGGAGCTGGAGCAGTTTTGTAAGGAGGAATGGGCAAAAATCCCAGTGGTAAGATGTGGCAGCTCATAGAGACTTATCCACAGCGACTTGGAGCCAATTTATCGGTCTACCCCAACTAGAGCCACATTCAATTGACCGATTTCGAGATCCGGTAGACCGTAAGTGAGGTCGCAAGCTACTTTGCTATTCAATTGGTGTCTGTTGGGGGGCTCGGAACGGCTTCCAAGTTACAGGCTTGATGGTTAACCTCGCAACTTACAGCCTCCAGAAACCTTTCATCTGTCACTTTCGCAAGGCTAAAATCGCAAATCGATATTCAATTGCTACAATTTCCCCAATCCCGCAAATGTTTTCACACCCGTAAACGGCAAACGAAGAAGATAATCCTACGAGTGCTCGAGAGGACCCGCAAGGGGGTTAAATACTTATTTGTAGCCCTGTAAATGCAAATAAACAATCACTACTGTACTGTAAATAACTGGGAAAGTGATGATAGACATTAGAATTAATTGCACAAAAGTCTCAAGCTCACAAATTGGCAGGAAATTACATTTATTTTTATGTTTCATTTCAAATCGATCTCGGTATCAATGAGTTAATACATATCAGGCCATCCACATGGACTAGAACAGTATTGGCATTCATTTCCATAATTCTTTATTTTGCGGGTTTGCGAGTCTGATCGCATATTGGACCCCTAAATCTAATTGATTGACATGTGACCTCCATGCTTTACTGTCGTAATAATGACAGCCTCATTTTCTGTTGGCTGATTTGAAATGGGAAGTTACGGGCTTGCTTAATTGATCATGTTCCCGCCCTGAAGTGCTTCGAAACAGTGCATGGTTTACGGCCTTGGCTTGAGGCCCTGAGCAATTGAATAGCATCGCAATCGGAGACCAATGGGAGCCCGTAACTCACTTGCAGACGTTTGGCTGAGTCTCGAATTGAGTGGACCCCCTATTCTTTCTTGTCTCGCCTTATTCCACCTCTCTCTTTCCTTCCATTATTATATCTTCTCTCTCTCCTTCCCTCTCTCTTCCCCTCCATTCTCTCTTTATTTCTGTCTGTTTCCATCTTCTAAATCTGTTTCCTGTCTCTTGTCCCTCCTTATTGTCTTCCAGTCATCGGTCTTCCCCAACTATTCTTTCTCGTCTACCCTTGGTCCACCTCCTTCTCCCTCCTTCTCTCTCTTTCCTTCCATCCATCACTATATGCTTTCTCTCTTTCTCTCCATTCTCTCTTTATTTTTATCTGTCTCCATCTTCTATATCTGTTTCCTGTCTCTTGTCCCTCCTTATTGTCTTCCAGTCATCGGTCTTCCCCAACTATTCTTTCTCGTCTACCCTTGGTCCACCTCCTTCTCCCTCCTTCTCTCTCTTTCCTTCCATCCATCACTATATGTTCTCTCTTTCTCTCCATTCTCTCTTTATTTGTATCTGTCTCCGTCTTCTATATCTGTTCCCTGTCTCATCTCCCTCCTTATTGTCTTCCAGTCATCTGTCTCCCCCAACTATTCTTTCTCGACTTCCCCAGTTCCTTCTTTCCATCGTTATATCTTCTCTCTCTCCTTCGCTCTCCCATTCCCTCTCTTTCCCTCTCTCCCTCCCCTCTCCTTTACAATTCCCTCTTTCCAGCCAGCTGTCCGTGTTCATTACCACCACTGATCTTATCATCTCGTGTTCTTGCCTTGTGCCAGACCCCGCTTCATCAGTTCTGCACATCTGGCCAATCATCTTAAGTGCCATACAATAGCCTTGTAAGATCACAGCTCCGAGGCCTAATCCCAGCTCGTTTATTGACGACCCCCCTCGGTTCTAACGAAGGCGGTTTCCTAACGAGCTCTTCCTCATCTGGGCGGCCATCCAAAAATCTGGTACAAGTTCTGTTTTACAAGCTGTGTCAGGCCGTCGGAGGAAACTGTTCGGCAAATACTCCACCCTTACTGTAAAGTATGTTGACGACGTCTCTCGAGTCTCCCACCTTGCACAGGATGAACCCTTGTCCTATCTTCTCTTTTTCGGAAATAGCTTTCTCTCTTCTTGACCCCTTTCCCGATTGGTTTGGATCCAACAAAATTCTTTATACATAATTTTTGGCTCTTTGAAAACTCAAGAGTTCTTCCAAGACGTCTCTCAAGTATTCCACTGGGCATATTCACAGCATGACCGCTTATCCTATTTTCTCTTTTTTTGGAAATATGTTTCACTCTTATTCACCCCCTTGAAGTCTTTCCTGGTTAGTTACAGAATAACAACATTTTTGGTAGATTCATTTTGGCTCCATCGAAACTCAAGAGTCCTAGCATTGTCTCTTGAGTCCTTCACCTTGCATAGTCACAGCATGACCTCTTGTCCTCTCTTCTCTTTTTTTGGAAATATGTTTCACTCTTGTTCACCCCCTTAAAGTCTTTCCTGGTTAGTTATAGAATAACAACATCTTTGGTAGATTCATTTTGTCTGTATATCAAAATGTATGTCAGGCCATGGTGTCACACACCAGACGCTAGTTTGTCTCTAGTACTATTTTCTCTTTTTTGGAAATATGTTTCACTCACTTAAGGTTTTTCCTGGTTTGTTAAAGATTAATAAAAATTTAGATAAATTAATTTGGGCTATATTATTATTATTATTATTATCTTTATTTGTAACGCGCCAACAGAATCCATAGCGCTAAACAAGGGTTGCATTGCAAAATGTATGTCAGGACGTGGCATCACACACTGGACTATAGTTTGCCTCTAGTACTATTTTCTATTTTTTTGGAAATATGTTTCGCTGCTTTTCACCCACTTCAATTTTTTTTTACAGACAAACAAAATTCTTAGTAGTTTAATTTTGGCTGTATAGCAAAATGTATGTCAGGCTGTGGCATCACACACCAGACCCTTGTTTGCCTCTAGTCCTATTTTCTTTTTTTTAGAAATATATTTCACACTTATTCACCTCCTTAAAGTCTTTCCTATTTTGTTACAGACCACATTTTTGGTAGATTTGTTTCCATCAAAACCTTCTAGAATTATCTCTTGAGCCCTTCACCTTGCATCTTCACAGATGACCTCCAGTCCTATGTTCTCCTTGTTAGAAATGTGTATGTATGCGTGTGTATATATATATATACTTTTATGTAGTATTGTAGTACCATATATATATATATATATATATATATATATATATATATATAGTAAATAAATAGTACATCTGTGCTCACATTTGAATGTCTGAAATAAGTTAAAAAAACAGTTATTACACTGCATTCTGGGAAGCTGAGCTAGGACATGCAAATGTGCCCACAAATGCTTCGCTCTTCAATCCATAGCCATTTTCAAACATGGCTTCCTTTAGGCTTATGTCTGCTGTATTACACAGCTCTAATGCAGGAATTCACACAAGCTGAGAATCCTATCCATGTACAGCTGTTTCAAACGTACTGGCTATCATCAGCATGGAGCGAGATCTCAGCTTGGAGTAGTATATGTTTGGACATTTATAGGGTAAAAAGCATACTTATAGGACTAGCAATCCCCATTCATAATTACTTGTTACTAGACAGCAATTGATTTTAGAATATAACTTTTATCAATGTTGTAGCCGTATAGCGAAATGTTGGTCAGGCCATTGTCAGGTGGGGGCATAACCAACATTGTAGCTCTGTTGGGAAATGCTGAAAGTATCAAGATAATGGTGAATGCATTAGGGGTGGTGTCCCCTTCTGGATTGCTACCTTGTTGTGATCAAGGGCTTGTGAAGGAAGGAGGCCAGACAAATCGGGGTCCACTAGAAAAGGAACTAACAACCCACTTCAGTATCTTTTCCATGAAAACCTTAATGGATACGCCCCCACCAGAGACATAATGATTGTGCCGGTTGTGCTGCGGTCTATATGGTCACGGTGTTGTCATATTTGACCAACTCTTTCAGAGGTTCCAAACCTTGATGGCTTCTTCCTCAGTGGACACCTCATGGATTTGGAAAGAGTGTTCCCATTGAAGCTATCACCTTCTAAATTTTATGATGTCATCCAAGAAATATTTTGGTGCCGCTATTAACACAATCTCTAGTTATTTGGTTCCTCTTGAAGATCTGTCTCCAAAATGCAACCCCATTAGGTGAGGCCTACACTCTACGTACGTTGCCAAACGGAGACTCTATGATAAAGTAAAACATGAACCAGGATGACTATTATGGGGTCAGGGACCACAAACAAGAATATTAAATATAATCACAAGGCATAGACAGGTATGTGGGGTCAAGGGTTTAGGCGTCAAAAACCAGGATGGGTACAGCCGTAATGTCACTTTGACCATCAAGTGGAGGAAAGGGCCTTGGGGACTTATTTAGATGTGTTATTGTTTCAAACAATTTAATGGTGGGCTACCAACACAAGAACGAAAAGCCAATAGAATAATTGGTTCCTCAGGAAGAGTGACCCTAGGTAACCTCACCTGAGATATCTCCAAACAGAAATTAATATATTAGAGACCAACTAATAGAGGGAGTGATGTAAAAAAACACAACTTATAAGGACTTCATGCCCTTGAGTTTGTATAGGGTGATATGTTAAAAACCTTCAAGTATAACATAATATCAAGTTGTGTTTTCTTTTAGGCAGTGAAAGGGTTAACAAGTTACCCTCTCTTGTTCTTCCCTCCTTGAATACAGGTCCTTTCCATAACAGACCCCTTAGTGCTGTTTCCATGAGTGTCTGCTTAGTGTCAGCACTGTGAAGGCATTCAGGGGGCGACTGGGCTTCGATCCAGACTGAGAATGTCCTGGGTCAACCTCTCCTTCTGGTTCTCTTCACTGTCACACACTTTCCTTCATAATCATAGAGGTTTGGATTGGATGGAACAGAAGTTGGGTCAAGGTTGACATGAAAAGTAAGGTCTGTGTAGCCCAAGGCAGCTCTTCTTGATGGTTACTGAGCATTGCGGGTGGGCTTGAGTGGCCCCCTTGGAGCTTGGCTCCACCATGGTGGTCCTCTTAACAAAATACATATTTGTTTGTTTGTTAGTTTTTCGTGATCCAAATTTTAGAAAAGTCCATCAACCTCTCCACTTCACATAAAAGTGTCACGTTCAGTCATAGCCTCATCAGTTGTTTTTTAGGGGGACGTCTTTAGTTTTTTGCCACCTTGTTGAGTAGATTGGCCAGTCTGTCCTTTCTTGGGAATGCTGGATAGATTCAACTTTGCCCATCACTGAACTAGATGAATGAAGGTGAGAAGTTTGGCAAACTTTTGAAGATGTCTTGGACAACCAGTTCCCATGGAGCAGAATCACTAACCTCTCCTAGAGTTCTCCAAGAACGTTCAAATGGCTCAATGTATCCTGTCGAGTTTGTCAACAGCGGAGAACTCCAAGTAGGACACCAACAACAAGTTCTAGGTCGTTCTCAGGGCCACTGAGAAGTTTGGAGAATTCTTGGAGATGTCTTGGGCAACCATTCTGCTTCCTATGGTGGAGCAAGACCTCTGCAAGAGTCCTACCATACTATGTGTTTGTCAGTGTCGGAGGCAGTTTATGGATCTCCAGTGCCAAATCAACCACCCAAATTTTCTAGAACCAGAACAAATATTATTCTAAACCAATCAAAAGGACGCCAACAACAAGTTCTAAATCATTCACAGGACCATAGATGGAGCTGAGAAGTTTTGGAAATTCTTGCCGATTTCTTGGGCAACTATTCTGGTGGAACTTCTCTAAGACCACTACAAGAGTCCTACCTTACTGAGAGTATTCATTGCATTTGTTAATGTCGGAGGTGGTCTATAGGCCGCCAGTGCCAAGTCAACCACCAACATTTTCAGAACAACCTCCAACTTTGCCCAGATTATGTTCTTGAAAAATGAATGTATGTCTAGAACACAAAAATAATCGGAATTACAATATGTAGATGATTCTTGTAGATCATATATTTTAGATTAACTAATACAAATTATTGTAGCTACTCTACTCTACCTATTCATCTACCTTCTCCAATGCTTGACGTTCTCCAATGTTGCTTCTTCTCTTCCTTTCAGTTCTCTGCCCCATGATTTGCCAGAACGGGGGTGTGTGCTTGAAGAAAGACAAATGCCTATGCCCGCCAAGCTTCACCGGGAAGTTTTGCCAGATTCCTGTGTCCTCTGGAGATGGGGTGGCGGCACTGCGTCTGAGGAACAGCAGTGCAGATCATGGCTCGATGGCTAAGTCCCTCTACACGTTGCCGCTTTCCAATCACCGGCCAGAAAAAGACGGTATGGCTAACCGAGGGCATAAATAAATGTATGGACCCTGAGAACTAAGACTGTTCCTTCTTAGGCCCTGACCCATATTGCCCAATTATTACACCTAAGACCTGTTCCTTCTTTGGCACTGCCCCATATTGTCCAACTACTACACCTAAGACTTGTTCCTTCTTAGGCCCTGTCCTATGTTGCCCATTTACTACACGTATGGCTTGTTCCTTCTTAGGCCCTGGCCCATATTGCCAAACCCTACACCGAAGACTTGTTCCTTCTTAGGCCCTGGACCATATTGCCCAACCCCTACATCTAAGACTTGTTCCTTCTTTGGCCCTGCCTCATATTGACCAACCCCTTTATCTAAGACTTGTTCCTTATTTGGCCCTGTCCCATATTGCCCAACCTCTACACCTAAGACTGTTCCTTCTTAGGCACAGTCAAATATTGCCAAACCCCTACACCTAAGACCTGTTCCTTCTTTGGCCCTGTCCCATATTGCCCAACCCCTACACCTAAGACTGTTCCTTCTTAGGCACTGTCCAATATTGCCCAATTCCTTCACCTAAGACTTGTTCCTTCTTTGGCCCTGTCCCATATTGCCCATCCCCTACACCTAAGATGTGTTCCTTCATAGGCACTGTCCAATATTGACAAACCCCTACACCTAAGACCTGTTCCTTCTTTGGCCCTGTCCCATATTGCCCAACCCCTACACCTAAGACTGTTCCTTCTTAGGCACTGTCCAATATTGCCCAATTCCTTCACCTAAGACTTGTTCCTTCTTTGGCCCTGTCCCATATTGCCCATCCCCTACACCTAAGATGTGTTCCTTCATAGGCACTGTCCAATATTAACAAACCCCTACACCTAAGACTTGTTCCTTCTTTGGCCCTAGCCCATATTTCCCAACACCTACAGCTAATACTTTTTGCTTCTTAGGCCCTGGCCCATGTTTCTCAAGCCCTTCACCTAAGACTTTTTTTTCCTTCTTAGGCCCTGGTCCATATTGCCCAACCCCTAAAACCTAAGACGTATTCCTTCTCAGACCTAACCAAACCCTACACCTAAGATGTGTTCATGCTTAGGCCCTGTCCCATATTGCCAAACCCCCTACACCTAAGATGTGTTTCTTTGGCCCTGGCACATATTGCCCAAACCCTACACCTAAGATGTGTTCATGCTTAGGCCCTGTCCCATATTGCCAAATCCCTACACCTAAGACGTGTTTCTCTGGCCCTATCCCATATTGCCCAAACCCTACACCTAAGATGTGTTCATGCTTAGGCCCTGTCCTATATTGCCAAACCCCTACACCTAAGACGTGTTTCTCTGGCCCTATCCCATATTGCCCAACTACTATACCTAAGACTGTTCCTTCATAGGCCCTGTCCAATATTGCCAACCCCCTACACCTAAGACTGTTGCTTCATAGGCCCTGCCCCATATTGCCCAATCCCTTCACCTAAGACAGTTCCTTCTTAGGCCCTGTCCCATATTGCCAAACTACTTCCCTAAGACTTGTTCCTTCTTAGGTCCTATCCCAAATACCATCCCGGTGACAGGGAATTTTAGATTTGATATCATATCAGCCCATTTGGTCAACCTAAAAAGGTCATATCACAGGAATCTCTCTACACTATATGCCATTGCTACCTCTGCCAGATGGCGGTTCCACACATCTACTACCCGTTCTGTTTCACAGTGTACTCCACCAAATTCAGATCTGACCTCCCATAGGCATTATAACATCTGCACACCCTACTTGGTCACAAAAATCAGCGATTAACCCCTTCTACGATACAGAGACCTGCAGAGCAGTGATTAACCCCTTCCTGATACACACACAGTCCTACAGAGTGGTGATTAACCCCTTCCTGATACACACACAGACCTACAGAGCAGTGATTAACCCCTTCCTGATACACACAGACCTACAGAGCTGTGCTTAACCCCTTCCTGATACACACACAGACCTACAGAGCTGTGATTAACCCCTTCCTGATACACACACAGACCTACAGAGCAGTGATTAACCCCTTCCTGATACACACAGACCTACAGAGCAGTGATTAACCCCTTCCTGATACACACACAGACCTACAGAGCAGTGATTAACCCCTTCCTGATACACACACAGACCTACAGAGCAGTGATTAACCCCTTCCTGATACACACACAGACCTTCAGAGCAGTGATTAACCCCTTCCTGATACACACAGACCTACAGAGCTGTGATTAACCCCTTCCTGATACATACACAGACCTACAGAGAATTGGTTAACCCCTTCCTGATACACACACAGACCTACAAAGCAGTGATTAACCCCTTCCTGATACACACACAGACCTACAGAGGGGTGATTAACCCCTTCCTGATACACACAGACCTAGAGAGTGGTGATTAATCCTTCCCCACATATCTGCCTTATCTTGAATCCTGATATGTACTGTCACGTCCTCTTTCCACAGGAGGGTCTCCCATAGTGAATGTTCTCGTAGAGCATCCCCCAGAAGCCTCTGTGAACATCCACCATGTTGAACGAGTTGACGGTCGAGGGGATCTGTCGGGGATCAACAGGCGTCTAGATTATTCCCATAATACACTGCACCGGCCTGGCCAGGGGCCCCCTTACAGGATCCAGGCGCAGAGTAGCCCCCGAATTAACGGATACACCGAGTCTTCTGGCTTTGGATACTGTTTTCGGCGTCTTGAAAACGGACAGGTCAGTGGCTTCTTACAACAGACTAAGGACCAGACTAGTGTTGTTATCAGTACTTAATTACTTCCTACTTACTAGGTTAAGGAGTCACCTTGGAATCCAGGAAGCTATTAATCAAGTAATGTCATAATTAGGTACTGATAACAATGCCAGTCTAGTGGGAGGATCTCTTGAGCTGACTGACAGTCAAAATGTAGTAAATGCAAAGTTTCTTTCTACTATTAAAATATATTTTAGTAACTATTCAAGTTTATATTGGTAATGTAACTGGGACCTTTGCTGTGTCCATGTAAGCCGACTTCCTCTCGTGACTCAGGCGGGGAGGATCAGCATTTCCGAGGTATGATTGCATCCTCTCCCGGGAAAACCAGCCATCAAAAACTCGGGCCGCTCCCAGAGTGAGCCAAGCCCTGCATTTGACTGCAAAACGAGGCTCGGGGGAATCTGTTAAATGTGTTGGAGAAATGACACTGGTGTCATTATGACCCCCCGAGGGACGGATCTCCAGTCAGCTAGACGCTAGTCCTGGAGTTATCTCATGATCCTCACGTGTTGCCAGCACAGCTGTGTTCCCATGCAATTCATTCAAGTTTTTTTTTTTATGGTTGCATTGTAGTGCTCTTCACCTATTGCTGGACTGAGGACCCAGGAGATCTGCTGTCGGGGGTCTGGAGTGGCTTGGGGGATCCATGACTGCAGTCCATGCCCTGGCCACCATGGTACGTAACATATGCTCAGTGGGCCTTATGTGGTGGTTGACTGTGATATTGGATCAGAGTGACCATCATGGGTGGTAATTCCTCCAGAGACAGAAGATATTATAGCAACGCCACGGTGGTTTGCTCCTTGGCCATCAAGACTCCACTTTGGTTCTCAGCATTGAGAATTTTTATTTCTTTTGACGGACAATATATCTTATAAATAAAGTAATATGTCAATATATAAAATAGTTCCTAAAAATAAACAGACAAAAAACATACAACCTGACTAAACTCCCGAGCAAAGACCTAAGGAGCGAGGGAGGGTTACAAGTCCCTAAGTGTCGTTATCGAAAGATTTCTTATCGAGTCCCAACTTTCCCATTTTCCAACTGGGATTTCTATTGCACCTATTCCAAATTTCTATTTCTATTCATTATCGCCCTCACTTGGCTCCAACTGGGAGGGGACGACTGGCGCCACTTACAGGCTAAAATCCATAAGAATTTGTAATACACGTACTCGAACGTTCATAATTATCAGGTAAATAATGAATCTGGTGATTCTTTTGAAATGAATACCCAATATTAAAGAAATATGTTCAAGACTGCCAGCCCAAAATTGATATATCACCGGGCATCCATACCATACATGAAGATGGGATCCCATTAAGCCATAATTTTTCCAACAATATTTCACTTTTTCAATTCCGTTAGTAAAACACATTTCATTATTATCTCTCTAATTGGATTTAAATAGAATTTCGATATTTGCCAGGCTTTCTTAAAAGCCCAATAATTAATCCAAGAGATGTTTACCAGTTGTTCTAATGAGGCCAACGAACCATTAACATACAAATCTTTAAGAAACGTAATTCCGCCAACTATCCATTTCGAAAGGAAGGGGAGATTTAAATCCTTTTTAATTACTTCAATAGGGGTTACAAGGCCGGGGGAGAAGATCGGCTTATATTTAAGCAAAATCTTCCTCCAAAATGTAATACCCGCACTTCTGGTATCTAAATTCACCAAGACTTCTGATTTTGCGTCCTTAGATCCAAATAATAAAAAAGAAAAGTCCTTGAAAGCATTGGCTTCAAACATGACCTTCAACAACTCTTGCTTAGGCATGTGACTGTAGAATGGGTCCAGCTGATGGAGCCAAAGGTCAAGACCTCAATCTCCAAAGTATTGTCTTCTCTAAACCACCTAGTGTGTGACCATGATGGAGTAAGCGTAGTAGATGACTTTGTACGACCATAATGAGACAAGTAAAGCCGATGGGAGTGTGTGACCATGATGGAGTAAGCGTAGTAGATGACTTTGTACAACCATAATGAGTCAAGTAAAGCAGATGGGAGTGTGTGACCATGATGGAGTAAACATAGTAGATGGCTTTATATGACCATAATGAGTCAAGTAAAGTAGATGGGAGTTTGGGACCATGATGGAGTAAGCGTAGTAGATGACTTTGTATGACCATAATGAGTCAAGTAAAGTAGATGGGAGTTTGGGACCATGATGGAGTAAGCGTAGTAGATGACTTTGTATGACCATAATGAGACAAGTAAAGCAGATGGGAGTGTGTGATCATGATGGAGTAAGCGTAGTAGATGACTTTGTACGACCATAATGAGACAAGTAAAGCCGATGGGAGTGTGTGACCATGATGGAGTAAGCGTAGTAGATGACTTTGTACGACCATAATGAGGCAAGTAAAGCCGATGGGAGTGTGTGACCATGATGGAGTAAGCGTAGTAGATGACTTTGTACGACCATAATGAGGCAAGTAAAGTAGATGGGAGTGTGTGACCATGATGGAGTAAGCGTAGTAGATGACTTTGTACGACCATAATGAGTCAAGTAAAGCAGATGGGAGTGTGTGACCATGATGGAGTAAGTGTAGTAGATGACTTTGTACAACCATAATGAGTCAAGTAAAGCAGATGGGAGTGTGTGACCATGATGGAGTAAGCGTAGTAGATGACTTTGTATGACCATAATGAGTCAAGTAAAGCAGATGGGAGTGTGTGACCATGATGGAGTAAGCGTAGTAGATGACTTTGTATGACCATAATGAGTCAAGTAAAGCAGATGGGAGTGTGTGACCATGATGGAGTAAGCGTAGTAGATGACTTTGTACGACCATAATGAGGCAAGTAAAGCAGATGGGAGTGTGTGGGGGCTGGTTAGTCCTCTAAAGACAGAATATAAAGCCACAGAGGTTTTAACCTTGTCCATCAAGACTCCACAATGAGAATCAAATGACCTTCAACAGTTGTAGCTTAGGCATGTGACTGTAGAACAGGCCCAGGGTAGTAGATAACCTTGTGTCATTATGATGAGGTAAGAAAAGTAGATTGGATTGTGTGACTGTGAATGGTGGCTAGTCCTGTGGAGAGAGAATATATTGTGAGTTATTGAAAGGTTACAGTGGCTTTCTACTTGACCATCAAGACTCCATGTTGGCTCTGAGCACTGAAATCAAACTTGACCTTCAACAACTCTAGTTTAGTCATGTGACTGTAGGACAGGCCCGACTGATGATGCTACAGAGCCAGATCTCATACTAGAAAGTGATGTGACTAACTGCGATGGATATCTTTCTGTAGATACTGCTCCTGACACTGAGAAAATAAAATAAAATAAAACTATGAAATTAATATTGAGCAGAATTAAGTTCAGCCTATGGTTCGACCCTCCAAAACATTCAGAGTTTCTCATGTGGCCCCTTTGGGAAATGTAATTGCTCAACCCTGGTCTAGAGACATTGTGAGTTATAAGAAAGCCACAGTGGACTTTACTTGGCCATCAACACTCTACGTTGGTGTTGGGCATTGAAGTCAAACTTGACCTTCAACAACTCTAGTTTAGGCATGTGGCTGTAGAACAGGCCCACCCGATGGAGCCACAGAGCCAATCTCCAAAATATAATCTTCTCTAAACCACCTAGTGTTGTGACCTTGATGGAGTAAGTGTGGTAGATAGCCATGTCTGATGAGGCAAGTAAAGTAGATGGGAGTATGTGACCATAAGTGGTGGTAGGTTCTCTACAGACAAGATATTGTGAGGTTTAGGAAAGCCACTTTGGTCTTTATTTGGCCAACAAGACCACATGCTGTCTCTGGGTATGGTCTTCAATGGCTCAATCAGCTCAGGCTGAATGAAACAAACCTCCAAGGGAAGTACTTATCTTACAGACACTCACCCAAGTGTTTGGCTTTGATCATGGTAAGTGCAGAAGATGCCAGTGTGTGTCCATGATGGAAGTAAGTACTGGAGATGGTAGCATGTGATGATGAGTGGTGGTTAGTTTGCTAGAGACAGAAGATATTGTGAGTTATAGGAAAGCCATATTGGCCATATTGTCCATCAAGAATCCATGTTGGCTCCGAGTATCGAAATCATATGTGACCTCGAACATCTCAAACAAGCTTCTGACCATACAAAAGGCTGAGCTAACTAAGACAAAGAGCCAGACCTCCAAGGGGGTAATATAATTGTCTTCCAGAAACCTACCCACGTCATCCTTTTCCTACAAATCACGCCAAGCACACATCTGTCCCGTGTTCTGGCCGCAGGGCCTAACAAATAAAATACAGAGTTCTTGTGTCCATCTGTGAGAGATAAAACAGAATTTACAAACAACCATTTATTCTTCTCCCTCAAGCGAAACGTTTAATGGTTTCACAAGAGGTTCCAAGAATATGTCCTCCTCGGACCATAATCTTACAGACGTTACTGCTATTAGTACACTATGGGTCTAGTAGGGTCTGAGTCCTTAAACATGTCACTGCCATTAAAACTGGATTAACCCTTGGTATTTTGCAGGAGAAGCTGTGCTTGGCCCTGTCCAAGACTCCCCCTGCCCCAAAGGGTTCCAAAGGGTGAACGGGACCTGCCTGGGTGAGTTCTTAAGTCTCCTGTATCTTTTATTGGAGCATTTTAAGGATTTCAATTTAAATTAACTTTGTAATGCAGGGTGTTCATGAAGACAATGCATCCCAGGATGTGTCCTGTGATTGGCTAAAAAGCCAGCATGAGATTTTAAAGTAAAAAACAAACTCTCGCCCTCCATATTGTCTACCTTCTTTCTCTCTCTCAATCAGTCAGCTTATATACCAGTTATTTTTCTCTTTCTCTCCCTCTCCTTCCATACCACTCTTTCCATTAATTGGATTTTATATCTCTCTCTCTTGCTCTCCCACCTCTCACCCACTTTGTCTCTCCCTCCATCTATCTCTCTCCTACCTCTCACCCAATATGTTTCATCATCCTGTCTTGCTTCTCCCTCTCTTCCTCCATTCCTCTCCCACTACTTACCCAATCTGTCTCTCCCTCCAAATCCCCGTCTTTCTCTCTCTTCCTCCTTACCTTTTTCTCTCTCTCCCTCCATAACTCTCTCTCCCACCTCTTACCCAATATCTCTCTTTCTTCGTATCCCTGTCTTTTTTCACAATCTCTCTCATCCTTACCTCTCTACCTCCATTTATCTTTCTCTCTCCCTCCATACCTCCTTATTCCTGTCTTGCTTCTCTCTCTCTCTACCCCAATAACCTATCTCCCATCTCTCACCCAATCTCTGTCTTTCCATATCCCATCTTGTTTTTCTCACTACCCCCTTATACCCGGCTAACTCACTCTGTCTCTCCCTCCATATCTCTTTCTCTACCTCTAACCCAATATATTTCTCCTTCCATATTCCTATCTCGCTTCTTCTTCTCTTCCTCCATTCCTTTCTCCCATCACTTACCAAATCTGTCCCTCCCTTCAAATCCCTGTCTCTCTCTCCCTCCATAACTATCTCTCCCACCTCTTACCCAATCTGTCTCTATCTTCGTATCCCTATGTTTTTTCACTCTCTCTCTCTCTCCCTCCTTATTCCTGTCTTGCTTCTCTCTTTATCCCAATAACCTCTGACCCAATCTCTCTCTTTCCATATCCCATCTTGATTCTCTCTCTCCCTCCATAACTCTCTCTCTCCCACCTCTTACCCAAACTGTCTCTTTCTTAGAATCCCTGTCTTTTTTCACAACCTCTCTTCCTCCATTTCTCTTTCTCTCTCCCTCCATACCTCCTTATTCCTGTCTTGCTTCTCCCACTCTACCCCAATAACCTATCTCCCATCTCTCACCCAATCTCTGTCTTTCCATATCCCATCTTGTTTTTCTCACTACCCCCTTATAGCCGTCTAACTCACTCTGTCTCTCCCTCCATATCTCTTTCTCTACCTCTCACCCAATATATTTCTCCCTCCATATTCCTATCTCGCTTCTTCTTCTCTTCCTCCATTCCTTTCTCCCATCACTTACCAAATCTGTCTCTCCCTTCAAATCCCTGTCTTTCATCCTCTCCCTCCATAACTATCTCTCCCACCTCTTACCCAATCTGTCTCTATCTTCGTATCCCTATGTTTTTTCACTCACTCCCTCTCTCCCTCCATTCTGCTTTCTCTCTCACTCCATACCTCCTTATTCCTGTCTTGCTTCTCTCTCTGTCCCAATAACCTCTGACCCAATCTCTCTCTTTCCATATCCCATCTTGATTCTCTCTCTCCCTCCATAACTCTCTGTCTCCCACCTATTACCCAATATCTCTCTTTCTTCAGATCCCTGTCTTTTTTCACTCTCTCTTTCCCCCTCCATGCCTCTTTCTCTCTCTCCCTCCATACTTCCTTATTCCTGTCTTGCTTCTCTACCCAATAACCTCTCACCCAATCTCTCTCTTTCCATATCCCATATTGTTGCTCTCTCACTCCCCCCCATACCTGTCTACCCACCTCTCACTCACTCTCTCCCTCCATATCTATTTCTCCCTCCAAATTCATGTCCTTCGTTTCCCTCTCTTCCGCCATTCCTCTCTTCCACCAATTTTCAAATCTGTCTCTCCCTCCAAATCCCTGTCTTTCTCTCGGAAACTCCCTCCATCACACTTTCCCTTCTTCCCCTAGATATTGATGAATGTCAGGATCCTAGCCTATGTCAGAATGGAGATTGCACCAACACTAGGGGGAGCTACTCCTGTGTATGTAGGACGGGGTATCTACTGGACTCATCTCGAAGCAGTTGCATCTGTGAGTAACACGCGGTATATGAGCTAATATTGGTGTGTAATAGAAGGAGGTGAGAGGTCCGTGTCCTGTGTCTGTGTATTAGGAGGAGGTGAGAGGTCCGTGTCCTGTGTCTGTGTATTAGGAGGAGGTGAGAGGTCCGTGTCCTGTGTATTAGGAGGAGGTGAGAGGTCAGTGACCTGTGTATTAGGAGGAGGTGAGAGGTCCGTGTCCTGTGTATTAGGAGGGGGTGAGAGGTCCGTGTCCTGTGTCTGTGTATTAGGAGGAGGTGAGAGGTCCGTGTCCTGGTGTCCTGTGTATTAGGAGGAGGTGAGAGGTCCGTGTCCTGGTGTCTGTGTATTAGGAGGAGGTGAGAGGTCCGTGTCCTGTGTCTGTGTATTAGGAGGAGGTGAGAGGTCCGTGTCCTGTGTCTGTGTATTAGGAGGAGGTGAGAGGTCCGTGTCCTGGTGTCTGTGTATTAGGAGGAGGTGAGAGGTCCGTGTCCTGTGTATTAGGAGGAGGTGAGAGGTCCGTGTCCTGTGTCTGTGTATTAAGAGGAGATGAGAGGTCCTTGTCCTGTGTATTAGGAGGAGGTGAGAGGTCAGTGTCCTGGTGTCCTGTGTATTAGGAGGAGGTGAGGGGTCCGTGTCCTGTGTATTAGGAGGAGGTGAGAGGTCCGTGTCCTGGTGTCTGTGTATTAGGAGGAGGTGAGATGTATGTGTCCATATGTCCCTCTATGTGTTAGGAAGAGGCATCATGTACTCAGCTGACAATGTCTTCTCCTCTTAGCCGACCATGTAATCTCCGAGACTAAGGGTCCATGCTTCCGGATCTTGCGTGAGGGTGGGTGCTCTCTCCCAATCCTCAGGAACATCACCAAGCAGATCTGTTGTTGTAGTCGCGTGGGAAAGGCTTGGGGCAAAGCCTGTGAGAGATGTCCTCCTTTTGGCACTGGTAAGGAACCACTGTGAGAACAGGTGTCCAACCAATAGTGGTAGTGGGGGATGACATATCTATTCAGTTGCATTGTAGAATACCCAATAATATGTCCTCCTGACCCAATGTTTGACTTTATAGAGGGATTTAAGGAGACCTGTCCTGCTGGGCCAGGATACCACTACTCAGCCTCTGACCTCCGCATCAATACTCGATTTGTGGGGCATGACCAAGCCAGAGTTCCAGTCCAGCACCAGCATCCTACAGCTGCTCCACCACACCTAGTCATCACCGGTAAGAGATACCATATATATAAAAGAGCACGTTACAACTGTACTTCTCATTGAGAGTTTATCGTACATCATTGTCCAGTGGGGACACAATAAAGGTTTGATGTGTCTGGTTATGTGATCACGTTTACACACAAATTCTGACTTGTACCAGTTCCAGACCAGAGAGGACCACCAAGAATACCAAATCCAGATCAGAGAGGACCAAGAGTACTAGTCCCAGATGAGCAAGGAACATCAAGGTTACCTGTTCCAGACCAGAGAGGAGCAGAGAGGTTACCAGTTCCAGATCAAAGAGAACCTCCATTGATACCTGTACCAGCTGACCGGGGCTCTTCTGCTGTGGATAGGCCTTTACCGACTCAAGCGCCAGACAGAGGAGACACAGTGGTGAACATCCCAGGTAAGAGATGAGGATAAGGGCCTAGTCCAAATTGAAGGTATATACATGGATATATATTTAGGACTAATCTCTTGTAACAGGATCCCACAAAGGTCTAAGAGGTCAAATCATTTATTGCCAGAGGGTTTCCATGAAAGTCTAAGACAACAAATAATTTCTTGTACATAATCCTACGAGTCTGTGATAAGGCATTTCTTGCAGAAGCAACACATGAAGGTCTATTTGACTCACAAGGATCCTATGAAGTCCTATGGGAGGAAATCATTTCTTGTAGAGGTCCCTCTAATGACGATCTATGATAACTCGGAGTTACATGAGTCTATTTTTTATTGTATTCCAGGATCCAGCTTGTGTGACTTGAATCCACAGATCTGTGGACCAGGTCGTTGTGTGCCACGCCCTGGCAGTTACACGTGTGTCTGTAACAATGGATACTGGCTCAGCACACAAGGAACCCATTGTATTGGTAAGATGTTCAAACCATTCTCTGTATCTCAAATTTGTCCTAATTTGTCTTCGACCATAACCAAATAAAGCCCCCCTTTGGATTTCTATCTCTATTTAGATATGGATGAATGCAGGCAGAGGCCAAGCCCCTGTAGGAATGGGCGCTGCGAGAACACTGTGGGCAGCTATCGTTGTGCTTGCTCTGCTGGATTTAGTACCAACCCACAGGGTACATCTTGTACAGGTAAGACACAAAAGTGGTCTGCCATCATTCTCTCATAAAGTAGGCTTCTAGTCAAGATGAGCTTTCAAGTCTTGAAGACCTGTTATATCTTGATATTTTTCTCCTACATCACACATAATAATACCTTAGGTCCATCAAGAGATCTTAAAGCTACCGAATAGCTCTTAATATGTCCACCAATAGTTCCCAAAAAGAGAAAAACATCTCCTGATGAGTACAATCAAAGATACACCAGTTGGTCTACCAATGGCAAATGGTTCCAATAACTCTAAAATGCCAAAATGCCACCAGTAGCTCTAGAGAAGGTCACCTATAGCTTTCCAAGACAAGACTGCTATCAATGAAATCACCAAACACTCTCTACATCCAAAAATATATCTAATCCAACAGTTCTCAAAGATTAGTATCAACCAGTAGCTCTTTATAAGTCCTTAAACGACCAAAAGTGTTAATTAGCTATATGTGGCCACCATAGCTTGCCCACTTTCTTAGTAATTAGATAACTTGGCAGTTTTTCAATTGGCGATCCATCGGACATCTTTGTTTTCCATGACTACATTAACAAAATTACATTTTAAATAGATTGATAAAGGGGTGGTTTGGGCATTGAGAAGTTTTGTTGATCTTCTATGGATTATTTGTGGAGGTTGATATTAAGGAGTGACCCCTCATTTGAAGATAACTAATATTTTTGTATAGACTGCATGGTTTCATAGCTACTATAGTTGGGTTATCACTTATAGCAGACAAGTTGGTTCCGTGTACGTACGGAAAAGTTTTTTCACAATGTGGTATCTCTGTGAACCATAACCGGAAATTGAAGACCATTTCATGTTCAACGAGATTTAACACTTTTCATTGCAGACATTGATGAGTGCGCTAATGATCCACAGCTTTGTGGTAGTGGCCGATGTGAGAATACCCAAGGAAGCTACCGATGTGTGTGCCCACCAGGATTTACCCTCAGCCCACAGGGCACTGCGTGCATAGGTAATGTGTCAACAACACAATATGTACTTTTGTTATTGGTATCAACATGGTACATTGGCAAACTCATACGCCTTCATGCTTATTTTAGACGTTGATGAGTGCCGACTGACTCCAAGGCGTTTCTGTCTGAATGGCCGCTGTGAAAACACTCCGGGCAGCTTCCTCTGTGTGTGCCCAGCTGGATTCACTGCCAACCCACAGGGAACTGACTGCCAGGGTAAGTGTGTACCCGTCAATCCAAAGTATATAGGATTCTCATTGGCGTAGAGTACTGGTAGCCTTCCAGTGGTCCAGTGGAGTGTTTGCTTCGGTATCTAAAATGTTGTCCTCTTTTAGACACAGATGAATGTCGTCTCACTCCACGAGTCTGTGGATCTGGAAGATGCCAGAACACTCCAGGCAGTTATCGCTGTACCTGTGGCACTGGATACAGACTGACACCTCAGGGCAATGATTGCATTGGTAAGGAAGGATTAAGTATAAAACCTGTCATGGCCATTGGTACACCTTAGTCTTAGTAATGACCGAGCCCACCTCTTTTGACAGATATCAATGAGTGCGAGAATCCAGGTGCATGTGCAGGGCAGGAATGTCTGAACACTCCAGGATCCTTCCAATGTCGGCAGTGCCGTCCCGGTTATCGACTCCAGAACAGACGTTGCATTGGTTGGTCATAACTTGCATTTGATCCTGCTGCAGATTTTGTTATTTCTGTCATATACATTGCATGTTGACAGCATGATATGACCCATTATCGGAAACCCTTTTAGCATCACCATGTTGACTTGTCCTTCTTTAGCTATTGTCAAATTCTCTATCATCAATCCAGATATCAACGAATGTCAGATTGCATCAACTTGTGGCCCCAGTGGAAAGTGTGTCAACACCGATGGCTCTTTCCAGTGCGAGTGTCTACCAGGATACAGACTCAACAGCAATAACAACCGTTGCACAGGTTAGAAGTTTGAATGGGTGGTATCTAAATGATTTCACTTACTCATAGGTGGGCTTCACTTACTCATAGGTCTATGGGTCTATGTAGAACCTTACAAACATATGGGTGGATGGGCTAATCCATTGTCTGTAGACTTGGGTTTGTTGACCTGGAACCATGTTTGGCTTGTTGATCTATAATTGTGTTACTACTCTATGTAAATATTCCATAAGTTGTAGGTCTTCAGAAATAGGAAGGCCACTATAGAGACCAGAAGTGTTTTCTAGACCTAGCAATGGTTTATATATTATGCTTTCTTCCATCTTGTATCTCAGATATTAACGAATGTCTGGAAGGAGAGTTCTGTTTCCCACAAGGAGAGTGTCAGAACACTGAGGGGTCATACAAGTGTGTGTGTGCAGAGGGTTACATCACAACTCCTGATGGTGGCTCATGCGTGGGTAAGAATACAAGAGCATGAAGGCAATGTACATAAGAGTAAGGCGTAATGACAGGTTGTAAGACACTTCAATTGGAACTCTGTCTGCTTTCAACTTTAGAGAGATTGCTTCTTCAGATGTATGTATGTAAGAGATAATTACCCATATGCTTTTGATATGTTAGGAGTGGATTTTCTGTTATCGACTTTTAAGTATTAGTCTGTTTTATTGGGCAGACAAAGATGAATGTCAGCAAGGAACCCTCTGCCAGGGAGGTCGGTGTACCAACACTCAAGGTTCCTTCCAGTGTGCCTGTCCGACCGGCTTCAGAGCCAGTGCTGACAAAGCCAACTGCGCAGGTGAGATGTGGTGATGGAAAGAGCACGATTTTGGCATCCCGTTGACTTATGTTTCTTCTGTGGCCAACCAATTTTTAGGATCTGGTGAAGTTCAATTGAGCTTCTTCATCTTACATGTTCCTCAACTCTCTATGCACATCCTCTTCCCAGATATTGATGAGTGTAAGGAGAGAGGAGGATTGATATGTGGGACCCAGAGCTGTGAGAACACATTAGGGTCCTACCGGTGCATTGCCAAGTGTGATACAGGATATAGGGTGACGGCATCTGGAGACTGTACAGGTAAGGAGATTATGGAATCAGCATTTACAAAGGTATATTGCCGATGGCTTCTGATCACATAGGAGACCAAAATTTGCTGCATCTTAATCTCTGATTCTGTTCATGGAATATTGAGATTCTGCAATGGGAATCCTAATGTTGACTTGATGTACGTTTTCCATTGGTGTTATCATTTCACCCTTTGGTTGATGAAGAAGATTTAAGTCTCCTTTCTCTCTGTGTAGTATCCCAACAGGTAAACGTCTAGTACCGAACTGTTGGTCCATGAATAAAATGATGTACAACAACACTGAGTCCTTTTGCAATAAAACGTATCCTGTAGAGAAATGCCCACCATCTTATAACTGGCCAACATTTCTACTTTTGTTCACATTGTGTTCTCTTCTAGACTTCAATGAATGTCTCAACTCTACAATCTGTGGAGATAACGCAGTGTGCCAGAATCTGATTGGCTCCTACCGGTGCACATGTAATTGGGGCTACGAGATGTCCAGTGAAGGACAACATTGCGTAGGTATGTAGCTAGCATTTAGAATTTACCAATATGGGCATTTCATTATGAATATATAGTGTAGACAACTGGAGCAGTCAATTAGACTCCACAAATCTTCATTATCCTCTACTAAAAATATCTGTCCCCATAATTATTTATGGGACTCCTTCAATGGTGGAACATTTGTCCCCATATATAAAAATAATTTATCCCAATACTCTTTAATCGGATTCCTTTTTCTTGTCTACAGATGTTGACGATTGTTTGGAATATGGAGAATCCCTCTGTGGAGATAGGCGATGTGAGAACACACCTGGATCCTATAGGTGTGTCACCGACTGTGAGCCTGGATACCAGCTTTCTCCATCTGGAGAATGTACAGGTTAGCTACAGAGGGAATGGACCTCTACAGACACCTTAAGTATCAAATTACAGTGAAATATTTAACGAGTTAAACCAAACACAGTACACAGCAAAATGGTAGTTTTTCGTCATTATGCTTTGACTTGTTCTTCACCAAGACCAATCATGTTAAGTAAATGTATCCTCTATTTTTTAGATGTCAACGAGTGCCTGAGTTTACAACGAGTTTGTGGAAGTGCTATCTGTGAAAATGTGGAGGGGTCCTTCCTCTGCATCTGCCCGAACAATAATGACGAGTTTGACCCTATGACTGGAAGGTGCATACCCTCTACGACTGTTGGTAAGTTAGCCATCACTTCTGGACATTATTATTGTACTTGGTCGACATCGGATAAATCATCAGCAATCTTTGCTATTTATCCTCAGCACGTCCCATATTCCCAAACCGTCCAAGCTCACCTAGAGGGGGTTCTACATCTGGGCAGATGGAGTGCTACTACAACTTGGAAGACTCCAATGTTTGCGAGAACGTCCTTGCACTAAACCTTAGCCAAGCTGAATGTTGCTGTACTATAGGTGAAGGATATGGTCAGAACTGCAACATTCAAAAGTGTCCCATCCCAGAAACATGTAGGTGTCTATAAAATCTATCATTCTTAAGTCAGGAGATATGTTGAAGATGCTCTTAAAAAAGTAACCAGCCAGTTTATGTTGAGGATGCTGTAATGTTTTGATGATTCTGCTTTGGCCAACGATGGAATCAAATTTCAAAGCTTGGTCACACACTTTTCGTGGCTAAATGTTTTCATAATATGTACATATAAAATGTAGGAGACCATACGTGCTCAAAAGAAAATATTTTTCTAAGGAAGCAAAGCCAATTCTTTTTTTTGTCCATTTTTCAGCTGAATACCAGTCATTATGCCCCAATGGAGGTGGGTACATTGCTTCTGGACAAGGGTACAGAGGTAAGTATCTGGTGGATCTGATCTTGAACTTGTGAGTTTGGGAAAGTCATATGGCACCTCTTTTATGGCGGATTGGTAATGTCTATGTATCTCTGTTAGATGCTGATGAGTGCCAACTCTTCGGGAGTCAGCTGTGCAAAGGAGGAGTCTGTGTTAATACTGTGCCTGGGTATTCATGCTACTGCTCCAATGGGTACTACTATGACGTGCATCGGCTAGAGTGTGTAGGTAAGTTTGGCGTGCTCGTATTGATTTTACTTCTAGACTACTACAGTCATAGAGTACAATGCACAATTCACCACAGAATCCCCTTGTCATATCCCTCTTTTTTACTAACCTGCCCTAAGAGATTAGTGTGAGAGGAAGGTAAGATGGGTAAGGAAAAGTGGTCTAACTATGACCAGGGTGAGGAAAATGAGAGATACTCAAGAGGAGCAAAAAGTAAGATAGCCATGAGGAAAGAAAAGAGATACAACCATGGGAAGGGAAAAAAGATGCAATATTGTAAAGGGAAGAAAGATATAATCAAGGGAATGTAAGAGAGGTACAATCATGGGAAGAGAAGAAAGAGAAAACCATGGTGATGGAGAAGAGAGATAACCATGGGAAGAGAAGAGAGATATAACCATGGGGAAAAAAAAGAGAAAAGATTATAAGGAGGGAAAAGAGAGATAACCATGGGGAGAGAAATTAGATATAAACATAAAGAGGGGGAAAAATAATCAAGGGAAGGTAAGAGAGATACAGTCATGGGAAGATAAGAAAACGATAACCATGGACAGGGTAAGGAGAGATAACTATGGGGAGAGAAAAGAGAGATAACTATGGGGAGGGAAAAGAGAGATAACCATGGGAAGAGAAGATATACTTATGGGGAGGCAAAATAGAACTAGCCATGGGGATTGAAAAGAGAGATAACCATGGGGAGGGAATAGAGACATAGCCATGGGAAGACAAGAAAGATATAACCACAGAAAGAGAATAATGAGATTACCATGGAGAGGGAAAAGAGAGCAATCTATCGGAAGTGAAAAGAGAGATAACCTTGGGAAGAGAAGAGAGATATAATCACGGGGAGGGAATAGAGAGATAGCCATGGGAAGACAAGAGAGATATTACCACGGGAAGAGAAGAAAGAGATAACCATGGAGAGGGAAAAGAGAGATAACATTGGAGAGGGAAAAGAGAGATAACTATGGGAAGAGAAAAGAAATATAACATGGGAAGATAAGAAAGAGATTGACCATTTGGTGGGAAAAGAGAGAAAGCTACGAGGAGGCAAGAAAGAGATAACATGCAAAATAAAGAGAGAGAGACATAATAATTACCCTTTCCCTCATTCAGAGACCTGCAGAACAGTAATTTTTCCCTTCCCAGAATTGACTAATCACTAAAATAGGACTTATTCACTAAACTGTGCTGTTTCACCACCAGATAATGATGAATGCCATGAGGAGGAGGCATGCGAGGGGGGGCGCTGCATCAACACTGTGGGGTCTTATTACTGCACTTGCGCCCCTCCTTTGGTTCTGGATGGATCTCAGCGGAGGTGCGTCTCAAACACCAGCCAGGCTTTAGGTGAGTGACTGGGTGTGAGAAGCTTCTATCTACACAATATGAATTGCTGTTGATAAGGCCATTGTCTTAGAGGGTGGATCTATCAGTTAATTAATACATAAAATATTTCTGACTTCTTTATCACTTTTTAGAACTTAAACTTAAAGGCCCTCATTCAATTGGGATTTGGCCAATTGAATAGGGGTCTAAATAAGCACATAGCATATTTTTTTTAAATAAGTTTTTAGTTAGTGAAAAACTTGCTTTTGGATAGATGCTTACTAACTAAAAACGTCTTTAAAAAATATATGTTATGTGCTTATTTAGAGCCCTATTCAATTGGTAAAATTGCAATTGAATGAGGCCCAAAATGTTTAATTACAAATTCTGTTGATTTGTATGTGTACATTTCATGGGACCTTTTCTGTTTCAATTTAATATAATTTATTTAAAAACATAATTTTAATATAATTTGTTTAAAAAAAAAATATTTATTTAAAAAATAAACATAAATAGTTTAGAATGATTAAAATGCTCTTTTAAATGGTGCTTCTTTATATGTGTATGTTTCATGGGTCCATTTCTGAGTTAATTTAATGTAATTTATTTAAAAAAATAAAAAAAAATCACTTTAATATAATTTATTTAAAATTAAAATTATAATTTAAAAAAATATAAAAAAAATAAATAATTTTGAATCAATATAAAAATGCTCTTTTAAATGTATGATATATAGTTTAGAATGGATAAAAATGTTTTTTTTAATTCTGCTTATTTTTATGTGTACGTTCCAAGGGACCTTTTCTGCGTCAATTTAATGTAAATTATTTTAAAAAAATAAAAGAAAGTTTTTTTAACTTTTAATATAATTTATGTAAAAGTTATAATTTAAATAATATTTATTTTTAAAAATAGTTTAGAATGAATAAAAATGCTCTTCTCTTTCTGTTTATTTTTACAATTGTGCTCAAAAGTTTGCATACCCTGGCAGAAATTGTGAAATTTGGGCATTTATTTCGAAAATATGACTGATCATGCAAAAAAAAAAAATTCTCTTGATAGTAATCATATGAAGCCATGTATCATCACATAGTTGTTTGGCTCCTATTTAAATCATAATGATAACAGAAATCACCCAAATGGCCCTGAGCAAAAATGTATATACCCTTGAATGTTTGGCCTTGTTACAGACACACAAGGTGACATACACAGGTTAAAATGGAAATTAAAGGTTAATTTCCCACAGCTGTGGCTTTTTAAATTGCAATTAGTGTCTGTGTATAAATAGTCAATTAGTTTGTTAGCTCTCACGTGGATGCACTGAGCAGGCTAGATACTGAACCATGGGGATCAGAAAATAACTGTCAAAAGACATGTGTAACAAGGTAATGGAACTTCATAAAGATGGAAAAGGATATAAAAAAATATCCAAAGCCTTGAAAATGCCAGTCAGTACTGTTCAATCACTGATTAAGAAGTGGAAAATTCAGGGATCTCTTGATACCAAGCCAAGGTCAGGCAGACCAACTGCCAGAAGAATTGTTCGGAATATAAAGATAAATCCACAGGTAACCTCGGGAGAAATACAAGCTGCTCTGCAAAAAGACGATGTGGTTGTTTCAAGGAGCACAATACGACGATACTTCAACAAAAATAAGCTGCATGGTCGAGATGCCAGAAAGAAGCCTTTACTGCATCATTGCCACAAAAAAGCCTGGTTACAATATGCCCGATAACATCTTGACACACCTCACAGCTTTTGGGACACTGTAATTTCAAGTGACATGACCAAAATAGAGCTTGATGGTCACAACCATAAGCGCTATGTTTGGAGAGGGGTCAACAAGGCCTATAGTGAAAAGAATACCATCCCCACTGTGAAGCGTGGTGGTGTCTCACTGATGTTTTGGGGGGTGAGCTCTAAAGGCATGGGAAATCTTGTGAAAATTGATGGCAAGATGATTGCAGCATGTTATCAGAAAATACTGGCAGACAATTTGCATTCTTCTGCATGAAGGCTGCCCATGGGACGCTCTTGGACTTTCCAATGACCCTAAGCACAAGGCCAAGTTAATCCTCCAGTGGTTACAGCAGAAAAAGGTGAAGGTTGTGGAGTGGCCATCACAGTCTCCTGACCTTAATATAAACGAGCCACTCTGGAGAGATCTCAAACATGCGGTTCATGCAAGACGGCTAAAGACTTTGCATGACCTGAAGGCATTTTGCCAAGACGAATGGGCAGCTATACCACCCGCAAGAATTAGGGGCCTCATAGACAACTATTACACAATACTGCACGTTGTCATTGATGCTAAAGGGGGCAATACACAATATTAAGAACTAAGGGTATACAAACTTTTGAACAGGGTCATTTAATTTTTTTCTTTGTTGCCATGTTTTGTTTTATGATTGTGCCATTCTGTTATTTCCTACAGTTGGATATGAATCCCATAAGCAATAAAAGAAATGTGTTTTGACTGCTCCCTCATGTTTTCTTTAAAAATGGTACATATATTACCAATTCTCCAGGGGTATACAAACTTTTGAGCACAACTGTGTGTGCATATTTTATGGTACCTTTTTTTGGGTTATTTTAATAAAAATTATTTAAAAATTAATTTTTCAAAATAGTTTAAAATGAATAAAAATGCTCTTTTAAATGTATGATATGAAAAAAATATTGTTTGAGGAATACATTTTTTTTCCATTCCAAGATGACAATCTTGCGTTCTGCTGGCAAGAGGTGGGCGCCGATTACCTCTGCAAGCGCCCTCTGCTGGAGAGACAGACTACTTACACTGAGTGCTGTTGTCTATACGGGGAGGCGTGGGGCATGAACTGCGCTCTCTGCCCGGCCCGGGACTCAGGTAAGATATCTACTCATCCTATCCAACCCAATATATATAAAAATATATTTTTGAGAGATAATTAATCAGGTGAGATTTTTTTTAATGTAATTTATGCTTAAAATATCCAATTCTGAAGCTCGGTTGTCTAACACTTCCACTAAAAAAAATAATACCAACAAATTAGAATTATATTTATTTATATTTGTATTTTTAATTTCTGATCTGATTCTAAGTATTTTCCTCCCCTCTGTCCAGATGATTTTGAGGCCTTGTGCAACATCCTTAGACCCCCAGCATTCGGGAACCCTGGGGCACTCCCACCAGATCCTTACGAGTATGGTACAGAATATGGGCCAGGTTATGGAGTCCCATATGGCCAAGATGCCTTCCCCCCTCCCAGAGTTAGGCCAGGATATGATGCATATCCACTGCCCCCTAGTGGAGGAGATGGGTATGGATCAAGGCCACCCTATGGCCCACGGGATTCCCTCTACAGCCTTCCACCTTTTGAGTCGCCAGACTTTGAGTCTGATTTATCATACCCTGATGGCGCAATCGATGACACCAGACCACCATTCAGAAGGACGGATCCTGTGTATGACCCACGCCTTCAACCGTCTGCCCCCAACACCAGGCCAAGAGGTCCTCTCAGTCCTTCTCTGGGTGGATCAGACACAGGACGCCAGACACAACCGAGGAGACCTGGAGGCCGAGATCCAGATAGTGTCCGTCCTCTACCCAACTGGAACAGAGGGCTGAGTGAGACATATGAAGGTAAGAAATAAGCTTTCCAAATTTTACAAATCTTCTTCATCTGTACAGAACTTTACAAGCCTTGCATGTTTCCTCTTCATGTGTACAGAGCTTTCCAAACATCACAGGTCTCTTCTTTACCTCTATAAAGCTTTCCAAACCTCACAGGTCTCTTCTTCACCTCTACGGTGCTTTCCATATTTCACAGGCCTCTTCTTCACATGGACAGAGCTCCCAAACCGCACATGCCTTTTTTTCACCCAAACCTCATAAATCTCTTCTTCATCTGTATAGAGCTCTCCAAACCTCACATGTCTCTTCTTCACCTGTACTGAGCTCTGCTCACTTCTCTGGTCTATTTTTCACCTTTAATGAGCTCTCCAAACTTCACGGATTCCAAAACGACATTGTGTTTTCCACACAGACCGATATGAGCAGTTTGAGGGCCTTCAAGCCGAGGAGTGTGGGATACTCAATGGATGTGAGAACGGCCGATGTATCCGGGTCCCAGAGGGCTACACGTGTGACTGTTATGATGGGTACAGACTGGACTTGACCCAAATGGCATGCGTGGGTAAGTGGCAAGAGAAAGTAGGGAGAGAGTATGTAATAGAGAAAGCAGGGAGAGGGGGATGTGAGAGAGAAAGCAGGAAGAGGGGGGTGTGAGAGAGAAGGCAGGGAGAGGGGAATGTGCGAGAGAAAAGAGAGAGAGGGGGATGTCAGAGAGAAAAGACGGAGAGAGAAAAGAGGGAGAGAGAAACAGGGGGAGATGTGAGAGAGAAATGAGGAAGAGGGGATGTGAGAGAAAAGAGGGAGAGGGGGATGTGAGAGCGAAAAGAGGGAGAGGGGGATGTTAGAGAGAAAAGAGGGAGTGGGAGAGAGAAATGAGGGAGAGAGAAATGGGGGGATGCGAGAGAAATGAGGAAGAGGGGATTTGAGAGAGAACGGAGGGAGAGGGGGATATGACAGAGAAAGGAGGGAGAGGGAGATGTGAGAGAGAAAGGAGGGAAAGGGAGATGTGAGAGAGAAAGGAGGGAAAGGGAGATGTGAGAGAGAAAGGAGGGAGAGGGGGTGTGAGAGAAAGGGGCGAGAAAGGGATGTGATAGAGAAAGGGAGGATAGTGGATGTGAGAGGGAAAGGAGGAGATGTGAGAGAGAAAGGAGGGAGAGGGGGATGTGAGAGAGAAAGGAGGGAGAGGGAGATGTGAGAGAGAAAGGAGGGAGAGGGGGATGTGAGAGAGAAAGGTGGGAGAGGGGGATGTGAGAGAGAAAGGAGAGGGGGATGTGAGAGAGAAAGGAGGGCGATGGGGGGTGAGAGAGAAAGGAGGGCGAGGGGGAAGTGAGAGAGAAAGGAGGGAGAGGGGGATGTGAGAGAGAAAGGAGGGAGAGGGGGATGTGAGAGAGAAAGGTGGGAGAGGGGGATGTGAGAGAGAAAGGAGAGGGGGATGTGAGAGAGAAATAAGAGGGGGGTGTGAGAGAGAAAGGAGGGCGATGGGGGGTGAGAGAGAAAGGAGGGCGAGGGGGAAGTGAGAGAGAAAGGAGGGAGAGGGGGATGTGAGAGAGAAAGGAGGGAGAGGGGGATGTGAGAGAGAAAGGAGGGAGAGGGGAATGTGAGAGAGAAAAGAGGGAGGGGGGTGTGAGAGAGAAAGGAGGGAGAGGGGATGTGTGAGAGAAAGGAGGGAGAGGGGGATTTGAGAGAGAACGGAGGGAGAGGGGGATATGACAGAGAAAGGAGGGAGAGGGAGATGTGAGAGAGAAAGGAGGGAGAGGGAGATGTGAGAGAGAAAGGAGGGAAAGGGAGATGTGAGAGAGAAAGGAGGGAGAGGGGGTGTGAGAGAAAGGAGGGAGAAAGGGATGTGATAGAGAAAGGGAGGATAGTGGATGTGAGAGGGAAAGGAGGAGATGTGAGAGAGAAAGGAGGGAGAGGGAGATGTGAGAGAGAAAGGAGGGAGAGGGGGATGTGAGAGAGAAAGGTGGGAGAGGGGGATGTGAGAGAGAAAGGAGAGGGGGATGTGAGAGAGAAATGAGAGGGGATGTGAGAGAGAAAGGAGGGCGATGGGGGGTGAGAGAGAAAGGAGGGCGAGGGGGAAGTGAGAGAGAAAGGAGGGAGAGGGGGATGTGAGAGAGAAAGGAGGGAGAGGGGGATGTGAGAGAGAAAGGAGGGAGAGGGGAATGTGAGAGAGAAAAGAGGGAGGGGGGTGTGAGAGAGAAAGGAGGGAGAGGGGATGTGTGAGAGAAAGGAGGGAGAGGGGATGTGTAAGAGAAAGGAGGGAGAGGGGGATGTGAGAGAGAAAGGAGGGAGAAGGGGATGTGAGAGAGAAGGGAGGGAGAGGGGATGTGAGAGACAATGGCAAGAAATAGGGATGTGAAATGGTGGGAAAGGGGGATGTTAGAGACAAAGGGAGAGAGAGGGAAATATAAATATGAAAACAGGAATGGGGAGAGAAGGAAGTGTGAGAGAGAAGGAGGGAAATGTAAGAAAGACAATAGAGGAAGATTTTAGAGTAGGGGGGAATGCAAGAGAGAATGGGGGCATATATAAGAGACAAGGACTTGAAAGAGGAGGATGAGAAGGTGAGAAAGAAAAGAGGTAGAGGGGACTAAACAAGAGAAAGGAAGGAGAGGGTATGTGAAGAATAGAAGGTGGGATGTAAGAGATAAATGTGAGATGTAGGATGAAAGAGATAAATGGAAGAGATGATACACTATAAATAATAAGATTATTGCTTTTTCCATATAGACATTAATGAATGTGACGAGGCTGAAGCCCTCTCTCTCTTGTGCCTGAATGGGCAATGCCGTAACACTGAAGGATCCTATGAGTGCATCTGCCCACGCGGGTTTGTCTTGTCCCGTCAGCACAACTACTGCGTCCCCTCCCAGCACTGAACCCATCACGACCCAGAAACATAGAACCAAAGACTTCCCGTGTCTCTGCCAAGTCCTAATTGCTGTGAGGACCTGGCACTCAAGAGGAAGAGACAGGAGGGAGGTATTTATTTTGTGTATATATCGGCAAAAGGGTGAGGACTTCCCCAGAAGAAGCCATCTCCAGAGTTCATCCATGATTCTACAATACCGGAAGCAGATAATCAAGACTTATCAGTTATATCTCAATGTCTTTCCTGGTCTCCTAGGAGTTAATGGTTCTCCACTGGACAATCCTTGTCTCTGCTGGTTGTCCATAGGGAAGCTATGGGGAAATCTATCGCCAGATTTTTATGTGTCAAGTCTAGGTGCCTATGGTCTTCACAAATGTTTTCATCCACCGTAAACCCAGTGAGCCCCAATATTTGTGGAGAGTTAATAGCTTCCATGTGTGATCACTGTAAATTTCCACATTCTTCTAAGACATCATCTCATGTTCAAAAGTATACAAACATATAAGCATTTATTGATCCATTTTTGACAAATAGCCTTCACAGTACCCTAAACTTCAAACATATACATTAATATGTTGACCCACTTTTGGAATATGGTTTAACACCAACCATAACCAACCAAGGTGGACATTTATTGTATCATAATTCTACCATGTTCCTCCCCATTCCAAAGGCCTCCAAAAAAATGATTAACCTATTTTGGGAACCCGACGTTCACTTTACTCTCAGCCTCAATAGATATCCGTTATTGACCCATGTTGGGAACAATTTTAGTGTACTCTTAAACCCAATATCAACCACAAATTAGTCAAAAATAAGCTCATATTGATCCATTTTTGGAATTAGTCATTTGGCAAAACCATATCCAAAAGTGTTGAATCCAAGCTATTACAACTCACGTGTTCCTCTCAGTTTATGGGCATTTCCACATTATCTTGTAGTTTTATATATATATATATAAGTGTATAGCCCCTCACGCCTCTTAATATACCCTGGGCTTCCTGCCTCTTAATCCTTTTTTGTGCTAGAAAATCCGGCGTAGAGAAAGTCAATACGTCTCTCCAGTAATGTTGGCTGCTAACCCGACTCACGCACTGCAAATTCAGGAGTGACCATATCCCTATATCCCCTATATACTCCAGTTTATCACCCTGCCACAAAATCCCTGTATCCCTCCGCCTCTAACACACGGGCGTTCTGGTGCCTCGAAAAAAAAGGGCTGCTGCTTATGTTTTCTACACACGCAAATTGTGATTTTTTTTTTAATACACTTTTTTATAGGAATTGTTAAGAAAGAAATCAATTTAAATAAAAAATATGTAAAACGAAAATGTGTGGAACATTCTGTCTCGATGGGGAGGACTTACAATGAGAGGTTAAATTGAGCATAATGTAGTGAAATGCGTGACCTCATTGACCATAACACACCAGGTACATCTTTATGTCCATGGTCATGATGATCAACTTGGTTTTCATGGCAGAGATACTGGAGTGGGTTGCCAGTTCTTTCTTAAGTGGGTCACAGCATACAGCTCCTGGTATTCCTAGGTGGTCACCAAGTCCAACCCTGCTTGGCAGGGTGGTTCCTTGACTGGAATCAAACCCACGTAGCATAGCTTTACCACTGGACCACCAAGGAATCCTGAGAGAGAAAGTTAGGGTTGGAATTAAGCCTGAGATAAGAGCTGGGGTTAATGTTGGAGACAGGTAGGTGTTAGGTTTGAATTTAAGGCTCGGTGTAGCATTAGGGCTAAGGATGTTATGGGGGATTCCATCTTAGACTGCTTGTTTTTCTGAACCTTGAGGGTTATAGGTTATCCTTTAAGGGATTACTTTCTCATTGACTTCTGTTGTCACATGTGCTATTTCAAGAGGCAGTTTCCATTAGAAGTGAAGAGAAATCACATTGTGGTTTTGCTTACGGTTACATTTTAGGCTTTAAAGTTAAGTTTACGGTTGGTATTAGGGTTGGAGTTAAGGCTGGTTTAGACTTGGGTTGGAATTAAGGTTGGGTTTAGATTGGCATGGGTTGATTTAAGGGCTGCTTGAGATTTGGACTTTTAGTTGCTATTAAGGCTGTGCGTAGCGTTGGGATCGAAGATGACATAGACTCTTCAGAGTTGGAATTTGGTTGGTTTCAAAAGGACCACTTTAGTGCTCTTCTACAGGGCTCTCTAAAGAGTAGTTAGGTGAGGCTTGATAAGAAAAAAAACCTTATTAAAGTTTTACTGTAATAAGATCCAAATCTCTCCACCCTTGAATGAAGTATCATGTCGGGATTGAAGGCACCAAGGGCTACCTAAAGTGGCCAACCACCACTCCAGTGTGGTAGTACAAGGTGACAAGAAAGTGGTCTTTTCATAGCTTCATTAGTTAAGTATTTTCCTTATCAATTCTTAACTAACTATTCTTTAGAAACCCCTTCATAAGACCACTTTGTGGTCTTTTAAAGCTGGGTTTAGAGTTGTGTTAGCGTTAAGGTTTGGTTGAGTGTTGGGATTAGTGTTATTGGGTTGAAATTACGGCTTGGTTTAGAGTTGAGATTAAGGTTGATGTTAAGGCTGGGGTGAGTGTTGGGATTAGTGTTGGATTTTGGGTTGAAATTAAGACTTGGTTTACAGTTGTGATTAATATTGACGTTAAGGCTGTGGTGAGTGTCGGGGGTTGATGTTAGATATTGGGTTGAAATGAAGACTTGATTTGGAGTTGAAATTAAGGTTAATGATAAGGCTGGGGTTAGTGTTGGATATTGGGTTGAAATTAATTCTGGGTTTAGAGTTGACATTAAAGTTTATGATAAGGCTGGGGTGAGTGTTGGGGTTAGGGTTGGATACAGAGTTGAAATTAAACCTATGCTTAGAGTTTTATTAGTGTTTAGGTTTGATTGAGTGTTGGGATTAGTGTTGGATATTTGGTTGACTGTTGGTTTTAATCAGCGCACAAAAACATAAACCAGCCATGGTTTCAACTTTTTTCAACACAATGTAGAGTCATTTTGATTATCGATCCTACTGTATATAAGCTGGACGGGAGGGGGCACTTGTTTTCTATAGGAGATAAGAGGTTTAGGGCCTCAATAACAGGCTTTCTGTGAATTTCCTGGAAATCATCAAACGCACTCTACAACACAACAGATGGAGTTATTTCCGCTCCATTAGAGTGCAGCTTATATGTTGACTCACTACATATGAGGAGAGATGGGGGGGGCTCTTCTTCATTCTTACACTGGTGTCAAAGGTACAATAGTATAACGGAGAGTGAGGGAGAGTATGGGAGAAGACACAGGATAGGAAGAAGAGAATGAGTTAAAGGAGACCTGGGCATTGTACGGCCCGTGGGCCACATCCAGCCTTTTGGCTGTCCCTGTCCGGCCCACTACAGTGGCCTATAGTGGGACACAAATTTGTGTCCTGGACAAAAAAACACTGCCAATTGTAAAAGGGGGCAATTTGTGAGCAGCAGTGTTGTGACTAACTGGGATGGATATCTTTCTGTAGATACTGATCCTGAGAAAATAACATAAAATAAAGCTATAAAATGAATATTGAGCAGAATTAAGTTCAGCCTATGGTTCGGCCCTCCACAACATTCCAAGTTTCTCATGTGGCCCCTTTGGGAAATGAATTGCTCACCCATGAGTTAGAGGATAGTAGGAAGAGGAGGTGATAGTGAGAAGAGGCAGCTAAAATGAGAATGGAAGACTTGAGTGATAGAGAGGAAGAGAAAGGGATTAACGTAAAAAGAGGAAGAGATAAAGAGAGAGATAGAGGAGTGAGGACGATATAGGGTGGAGAGAGAAGAGAGCAAGAGAGAGAGGAAATTATGTCAAGAGTAAGAATAATTTGTAGAGAGTAGTGAGGAAGAGAATCCAAGAGAGAGACAGAAGAGTAGAGAAAGAGTAAGGAAAGTCATAAAGAGAGATGAGTAGTGGAGAGTACAGTTGGTTAGAAAGAGAAGAGTAGAGAATGAGTAAGTGAAGTGATATAGAAAGATGAGTGATGAGGAGTAGAGTGGGTTAGAAAGAGGAGAGAAGAGAAAGAGTAAGTGAAGAGATCGAGTGGAGGACTCGAAAGTAAGTGAAGAGATCGAGAGAGGAGTGATAGAGAGTAAAGTGAGTTAGAAAGAAGAGAGTAGAGAAAGAGTAAGGGAAGAGATCGAGAGAGGAGTGATAGAGAGTAAAGTGGGTGAGAGAGTAAGGAAAATGATTAAGAGAGAGGAGCGATGGCGAGTAGAGTTGGTTAGAAAGAGGAGAGTAGAGAAAGAGTAAGTGAAGAAATCGTGAGAGGAGTGATGGAGAGTAAAATGGGTTAGATAGAAGAGAGTAGAGAAAGAATAAGGGGAGTGATAAAGAGAAAGGAGTGATGGAGAGTAGAGTCTCTTAGAAAGAAGAGACTAGAAAAAGAGTAAAGGAAGTGATAAAGAGAGGAATAATGGGGAATAGAGTGGGTTAGGAAGAGGAGAGTAGAGAGAAAGAGTAAGGGTCAGTGAGAGAGATGGAATAGTAGAGAAAGAGTAATAGGAACAGATAATGGACAGAGGAAGAGAAAGAAAAGAGATATAATGTTAGAAAGATATGAGAGTAGAGATAGAGTGAGGCAAACAGATGAGAGAATGAGAAAAGAGAGACCACCTAATAGAAATGGAGTGTGTTTTAGAGGAAAGGGACATGAGGGAGAAGAAAGAAAGGATAAAATACAATGATGAGAAAAATACAATGGAAAAGAGGAGAACGTCGGCCTGCCTCTTTAAGCAGGTAACTCAGCCGAGTGTCCGTCTCCTTCCCTCGCCCTCCGGTCTCCTCCCTCCTCACACACAGGTGTTTATTTCCAGAGACGCTGCCAACTGGCACTCACCTCTCCTGGAGACAACACAGTCTGGGGTGACCCTGAAGCAAGGAGCATCGGAGTGGGGAACTGAGGAAGATCAAAGGCAGTCAGGTAACACGCTCCCGTTTAAGGATAACGGAGTGCTTAATGGGTTAAATAGTCAGTCCGATGTAGGAGCAAAGTGACCTAATGACTGGGACATGTTTAATTGGTTAAAGGGTCAGTCCTATGTAGGAACAAAGTGACCTAATGACCAGGACTTGTTTAATAAGTGAAAGGGTAAGTCTCATATAGGAGTAAGATGGGGGGGAGGGGGGGGGTAGAGAAAAAGCGCCGTCTCTCCTTGTGTAGATTATCAAGTGGTGCTGGATAGATGAATAGACTTGTAATGGTAATATGCTCACCTCGCTTTACCTCAATGTTTATCAGGTATTTAATCACAAGATCTGTATGGTGTCTTGTCGTCCATCAGTTGGTTATGGATGAGCAACCAGTCTCATAGATGACTAATTTGGTGGTTTTATAACTAATCTTAAAAATAAGAATGGCATATGTATACTGTATATACACACCCTCGTTTTGTGATAGCAGCTCACAAACTGGTTGAGAGAATAATAGCTTTATTTATAACACAATCAAAGAGTTGGGTAAAATTGAGATCGAAATCCAGGATCGAAATGAATAAGTAGTTAAGTAATAAAAACAAATATTTTTGTCAGATAAAAATCAAACGCGTTTCTGCGCCAATTCCACGGCTTCTTCAGTGATGTTCCGCTCTGTGTAGATACATAAATATATATACCCATATGTACATGAATATTGAAGTGGACATGTATATAGGCATACTTATAAATAGTTAGATTCAAATGTAATAGATACACAACTATACATATATATATATATATATATATATATATATATATATATATATACACAAGTTTCTCCATTGCTATAGTTCATTAGGTTATAAGGGTGTGCATGAGGATATAAGTACACCCCAGTTTTCATTTCCTATATGATAAGCTATTGCTTATACAGGTGAGTTACATGGCCCATTAGGACGGTCATAAATAGTGGCCCAAGATGAAGTTATAAGTTAAACTTGAATAACAGAAAAAATTATAATGAAATAGTAGTAGTAATGAAAAAATGAATATAAAATTAATATCAAAAAGAGATTTAAAATAAGAGGTAAAGTGCTCAAATGTTTTTATCATTATATAACTTGGAGCTCTTATTATTATTATTCATGTTATATTCATTTTTCATTACTACTAGTATTTCATTATTATTTTTTCTGTTATTCAAGTTTATCTTATACGTTCATCTTGGAGAACTATTTATGACCGTCCTAATGGGCCATGTACTTCACCTGTATAAGCAATAGCTTACCATATAGGAAATGAAAAGATATGCATATGTGAAAACTGGGGTGTACTTATACTCTCATACACACACTTATAACCTAATGAACTATAGCAATGGAGAAACTTGGGTGTGTATCACATATAATAGTTGTCAAACTACAAATCGTAGCGAGCTCGCAAGTTCGCGAGGGGCCGCATTTGCGAAAGGTGGAGGCTCCAACGTCGGCTGCAATGAGCCGAAAGCTTAGAGTTAGAAAGAGGAATAAGCTTACCCACACCCAGGACCTCTGCAAGTGAAGTTACACCTCAATTTAAGTCAAAATTCCTGAGTTTAGACACACGAAAAGCCCCTAAGCGAGAGAAAAAATGGCCGCAGAAAAGAACGAAAAAAAAGCTACAGGACCCTAAACACGCAAAACACCACCAAGCACATACGTTGTTATTTTTTTTACACAGCCGTGTACCACATACACATTCGCCGCCAATTTACAACACTAACTTACACAATGCGGCAGTACACAGCTACCCTAATGGCTTCCCTTCGCGCTCGCAGCTTTTTACACTACATACTGCACACATTGCTGACACTTACACCTCAGCTCCACAACACTGCAAACCTACAATGTATGCTGCAGCAACATCAAAACAGATTGCTAGCTCTTCAGCACAATGTTTCCTGCATATATTACTTCCAAATAGGTAAAGTATATTCATTTATTATTTTCTAAATTATTTCATTAGCATACAAAAAAAAATATACACAAAAACAAAAAAAAACTGTCACAATAAACACAAAACCCATTCACTGCGCCACTCACGAGCGCCAACGCTGCTCATAGCACACAAAGCCTTGCAATAATAGCAAAAAGCAGATCACCGCCGACAAAACAATAACAGCAACAGCGCCTATCAGAAAAAAAAAATAATACAACAACCAACAGCCTCGCAATGAGCGCCAAAGAATCTCGGACCACAAAAAAATGTATGTTTTGACCAAACAGCATTCCCTGCCTTACAATTTTATTGCCTCGTCATTTTTGATGGGCTAGTATATACATATATGTATAGTTTTGTATCTATTACATTTTATAAGTATGCCTATATACATGTCCACTTCAATATTCATGTACATATATATGTATCCATACAGAGCGGTACATCACTGAGGAAGCGGAGAAACGCGTTTGATATTTATCTGCTAAAAATATTCGTTTTTATTACTTTATTACTTTTATATTTTTGACGGGCAATTCGCTAGTTTTTAAGATAAGTTATAAAAAAACCAAACTAGTCACCTATGAGACTGGTTGCTCATCCATAACCAACAGTATCTTCATCAAGAGCAGCAGTTACTGATGGACGACAAGACACCATACAGATCTTGTGATTAAATACCTGATAAACACTGAGGTAAAGCGAGGTGAGCATATTACCATTACAAGTCTATTCATCTATCCAGCACCACTTGATAATCTACACTAGGAGAGACGGCGCTTTTTCTCTACCGCCCCTTAAATGTTTCAGTGTTATCATCGGACATTAGAGTGAAAATGTCCTACTAAAAGCAGCGGCCACCCTATTTATACTTATTTATAAAGACAGTGGTTACTTGGTTTGTACCAGTCCCACCAGGCTCACCTACTTAAAATAATTTTTGACATTCAAATCTTATCTCTCACGACACAACAGATATTGGTTTACTTGTGATATTCTAACCCAAGTGATATAGCCCCGATTGGGACTCTGTACTAATAATCTACTACATCATATAGGAGTAAAGTAACATAATGACCGGGACTTGTTTAATGAGTTAAATGGTCAGTCCCATGCTGGGGCAAAGTGACCTAATGACCGGGACATGTTTAATGGGTTAAATGGCCAGTCAATATAAGAACAAAGTAAACCAAATACAGGGAGGTGTTTAATGGATTATAACAGGGATGGGCAAGTTTGGTCCTGTAGAGACCCCACACAGGCCTGGATTTGAGGATATACCTGTTTCGTACAGGTGCACAGAAAGGATATCCTCAAATCCAAGTCTGTGTGGGACTCTCCAGGACCGAACTTGCCCACCCCTGGCTTATAACATTGGTCCTATGTAGGAGCAAAGTGACCTAATGAAAGTGACATGTTTAACCATAGTTTAACCCTTTAAACCGTTAAACATACACTTGTCATTAAGTCATGTTATTGCTACATGGCACTGACCCTTTAACCAATTAGCCATCTTATCATGTATATTCCTTGTTATCTCTCCCGCACACTGGTGCTGAATGAGAAGGGATAAGCACAGCTACTACAGGGTAAATATTTACAGGGGCGGAGATGGGGAACTAATCCCAGGGAGACTGTTATCACAGGTAGCGAGGGAGGTGTTTACATGGTGTGTACTCAGCCGCGAGCAGTAATAGTACACACTCACCGGCACGGTTGTCCAGGACATAAACAGAGCAGATCTTGCACACGTTGATACATAATACGGCACAGACAGTAGCCGTACAAGCGTCCCACACATGCAAAACAGTCTCCGGCATTTGCATGAGTTAATGATTCCTTGATATCAAACCAATTCATATATCACCATCATATATGGTCTGTTCCAATGAAAGATATATCCAAGAGAACATGACCTGAGAGACATTAGATACACATATTGCTGATTTTGGGACTGGGCATAATGAATAACCACCCTGAGTGGATGTCTCTACATGTCTAAAGACATGTAAGAGTCTCTCAAAATGAAGCAAACCCTCTCAGGAAGAGCAAATTTCTATTTCAATTAGGAAAAGCACTTGGAGAAATGTCATGTGTTGTAGGTGATAGCTCTGAAGAGGCCCTTTGTCTTGAATTGTGGACCATCTTAGATGAATAGTCTTACTCTTGGATCCATCTTAAGTATATAGTATTAAACCAAGCTCCATCTTGGGTATATCATTTTACACCAGATTCCATCTTGAGTATATGGCGTTACATCGAGGTCCATCTTGGGTATATGGTTTAAAATCAGGTTCCATCTTACATAATCTTACAACAGGGCCATCTGAAGTATATGGTCTTACATCAAGTATATGATATTACATCGTTTTTTGGGGGATATATGGTGTTACACCAGGGTCCATCCTGAGTATATGGTCTTACATCAAGCTCCATCTTCAGTATATGGTTTACACCAGGTTCAATCTTGACTATACAGTTTAAAATTAGGTTCTTTCTTGTGTGTATGATCTTACAACAGGGTCCATGTATATGGTCTTACATCAAATATTTGATATATCATCAAGTTCCATCTTAGGTATATGGGCTTTGCCAAGGACCACTTTTTCAGTTCCTGGATCGTATCCCATTGAGCCACCATAAAGGACAGACTGCTTGGGTACCAGCATAAACACATCTGTTGTATTGTAATATGTGTTGTCCCATTGTTTGCTAGATAAAGTTAATGTACTCTATTTGAGTTTTGGACCACTAGACATGGAGACAACATTAGGTGTATTTGGAGGTTGGCCTTTTGTTCACAGGTGCCAGACAGGATGCCAGACAATTAGACCCCATGTGGAGTCAATCTCCTGTGTTTGTCTGACACTCACTGTCATTGTTGTGTTGTATACACCCGACCTTTGTATCTAACCCCTATTAATATTGTTCACTTTCCAAAATAAATCAGTTCACTAATGAGACATACAGAAATCGTATGTTCTCTTATTTGCTCCTGGTAGCTGCGATACTGATCCTATCTCAATCCTATCTCAACCCTAACTTGTCCTGCTCACTACCACAGGAAGGTTACTGAGACTCCTGGAAGTGATGATCCTGATGGAGAGACCTTGACTGATACAGAAGCCAGATATCAGGGTGCTGGTGCTGAGAGTTCAAAGAACCCAAAAGGTCCTTGTGGGTAGTTAACCTGTAGTCTATAGCAAGTGGTCCTGGGCAGTAATGGCCCCTACTCCCGGATCGTCACATTCTTACACCAGGGTCCATCCTCAGTATATGGCGTTACATCAAGCTCCATCTTGGGTTTATGGTTTTATTCCAGGCTCCATCGTCCGTATATGGTTTAAGATCAGGTTTGTAACGGATCTACTAGCACCCCGACTGGGTACCTCCGTTGATGGACGCGTCCTAGCTTGCGCCGAGGCCTACAAGCACCGCACCGGACACCACAACCACTACAGACTCCACAACCGCCGTAGCTTAAACCACACAGGGAGTATGCAGCGCATAGCAATCCCCAGTGTGATATAGCAATCCCCTCCAAGAACGAGAAGAGGCTACGTTTTGAAGGGTCAAGTAGAACTCTGTTTATTATTGAAACAACACACATTTTTAAACACTTCACATACACAGTAGGGGCAGTGACTACCTTTGGTCAACCCCTAATTACCTCTGGCCAATCAGACAGGGTTAAGGTGTGGGAGCCAGGAGTCCCCTCCCCCAGGAGCCGCCCACTAGGCGTGGCTAACTGCTCATTCTACCTCTGGCGGTGGAGAGAGTGACATCTCTAAGCTCACATATTCCCCTGCTGGGAGTATGGGGAAACCCCAGGTCATCTCATTATTCAAGAGTCCCTACCCCCATTGTTCATGGTGCCATCTTGTCTGCTAAAACCCTTTTGTTCTGCTATCTCTTGTGTGGTTTAGCCGATACTATTAAGAGGCAGATGGGCAACTCCTGACCAAGTGTATGAGACCAAAGATATTTGACTGCATACCACACAATACAATATTTTTACAGATATAATAACAACATTTTATAACCCAGAACATATCTGCAGATAGCTTAGGTCTGAGCACACATTATTACTGAATGGCGCTCAGACCACATACATACAGTTCATTGGCCATGGAACCAAAGTCTTTCTGCATCCTTCTGCCGGTCAGTGCCTCCGTTAGACGATCCACCAACCCACAATAAACCAGTGCTAGAGCAGCCCCCCCACAACAACAAAGTGCAAGAGCAGCCCACCCACAACAAACCGTTACTGCACCTGGATATTACGCTGTGGTGATGGGGCAACACGCTGAGGGGACTTGAGGGGCAGAGGCCAGCGGCACTCTGCCCTGATGCCAGCTCTTCTGCTGGTATAACCTGCAGGACATCCTGCTCTGTACAAGGGACAAAGGGAGGGCAGAGGCCGACTGCACTCTGCCCCGCTGTCAGCTCTTCTGCTGGGGTACTTGGGACATATTCCGGCTCAGTAGCCAGGGAAACGTGGGGGTCAGTAGGGGTTAACATTTCCTCTGTTAACCCTGGGGCCACATTAGAAGTTAGCTGGGGAGGGGAATTTGTACTTACCCCCTCCTCCGGTTGTCCCAGTGAGGGTAGTTGGGGATCTGGACAGGCTGTGGGTGCAGAGACCACGGTCCCATTTGCGCCGTCTGGGAGATTGGTTATCTCCCCTTGTCAGGGTAAACTGTTGCTGGGGCGGAAGGACAACACCTTCTGCCCCCTGGGGTTCACACGGCCGCTGGGGGGGAAGAACGACACCTTCTGCTCCCTGGGATACACACTGTCGCTGGGGAGGAAGGACGGCACCTTCTGCTCCCTGTAGGGCTGGTAGAGAGAGCTCGGTCCCATCTCTACCTGCCATCTGGAGGTCATCCCAGGACCAGTCAATGAGGTCTGGTTCTGCTTGTCGAGTAGGTTGGGGCTGCACGAAGCTGAGCAGGTGTTGGTAGTCCTGCTCCAGCTCCCACTCTCTCGTTACCAGGTGGGTCATGTCTTTGCTCACCTCGCCTTCGTCACCCCAGACATACATGCCCATCCGGTAGTCGTAGAAGTCCCAAAACCTAGACCCCTCCGTGCTACCAAGATCAATGTCGTCCTCCAAGGCATCCCATAATAAACCCGGGCCATCATAATCATTCCCCTCCGGTAAGTCGTATTCAGACGTCCAGGGGGTAAGTCGAACGGTATGCCACCAGAGGGCCTGGTATGCGTTGTCTAGCCAGAGCTCTCGCCATACCAGGGTCTCTAGTCTTGTCACCCACTCATCCAGGGGCTGCTCTCCCAATAGATACATCCGCATCGCCACACGCTTCTGTAGCCGCTGCTCATCACTGGGGAGACTCTCACCTCGCCGCCATTGGGCATCTTCCAGGGCATCATACCAGAGTTCCTTTCTGTCTGCATCCCTGTAGCCTCCTCCTCCTTATCATGGAACGCTGTCCGAAAACTAGCCGGTTCCATCCTGCTGTAGCCAGGGGCGCTGTACGGATACTAGCGTTGCCCTCAATTTGTAACTCCAAACGTTACAGGTGTCTCCGTGCTGCTTTTCCTCTTACTAGGACGCCATCCCACCACTGCCAGCCAATGTAACAGATCTACTAGCACCCCGACCGGGTACCTCCGTTGATGGACGCATCCTAGCTTGCGCCGAGGCCTACAAGCACCGCACTGGACACCACAACCACTACAGACTCCACAACCGCCGTAGCTTAAACCTCACAGGGAGTATGCAGCGCATAGCAATCCCCAGTGTGATATAGCAATCCCCTCCAAGAACGAGACGAGGCTACGCTTTGAAGGGTCAAGTAGAACTCTGTTTATTATTGAAACAACACACATTTTTAAACACTTCACATACACAGTAGGGGCAGTGACTACCTTTGGTCAACCCCTAATTACCTCTGGCCAATCAGACAGGGTTAAGGTGTGGGAGCCAGGAGTCCCCTCCCCCAGGAGCCGCCCACTAGGCGTGGCTAACTGCTCATTCTACCTCTGGCGGTGGAGAGAGTAACATCTCTAAGCTCACTTATTCCCCTGCTGGGAGTATGGGGAAACCCCAGGTCATCTCATTATTCAAGAGTCCCTACCCCCATTGTTCATGGTGCCATCTTGTCTGCTAAAACCCTTTTGTTCTGCTATCTCTTGTGTGGTTTAGCCGATACTATTAAGAGGCAGATGGGCAACTCCTGACCAAGTGTATGAGACCAAAGATATTTGACTGCATACCACACAATACAATATTTTTACAGATATAATAAAATTTTATAACCCAGAACATATCTGCAGATAGCTTAGGTCTGAGCACACATTATTACTGAATGGCGCTCAGACCACATACATACAGTTCAATGGCCATGGAACCAAAGTCTTTCTGCATAGGAAAATAAAGTATTTAGATGCCGGTCCATAGTCAAAAGGCAGAAGGCTGGCAAATAGTCCTCTCCAAGACAAAGTGGCGAAGGGCACTTCGTCACAAGGTTTAACCTTGTGTATATGATCTTACACTAGGGTCCATCTTTAGTATACAAACTTACATGAAGTTCCATCCTGGGTCTATTGTCTTAGTTCATAATACACCATGGGATGGAGGTCTCACAAGATAGTCTATTTTGGATAAGGTCTTAAAACATGCGTATAGGGTCTGTGTCCAGGATTGGTATATAGTCTTACACCAAAAATCTGTCCATATTGGACATTGGTCTCTAACCATGGTCCAGCTTGGTTATATGGTCTTTTAAAGCATGGTCTATTTATGTTAGATGATCTTAGATAAAAATAGGACACTGTGGATGTCCTATCCTCGTTTATCTTGTTTATTGGATTACTTCTTTTGATTTTAATGTGGACTCTGCCCTCTACTATTCTCTCTGTGTACTGCAAGCCCAGATGTCTGCTTCATTTTTGGATTGCCCATATCTGCCACCTACAACTGACTTTGGACTGTTCGTTCTGCTACTAGATCTGGGCCTGGTGCGAGGCACTGTCTACTATTCTCTACCTTGGTCCCATGGGTGCACCTTCTGCTAGCAACAACAAGCACAAATACAATTATATTTTCCAGGCTTCCGTTCCCCAATTTCTCAAAGGACATAAAAAAAATTTCCTTAATTGTCAGTATATTTCCTATGCCAAAACTTATTACAGACCTACCTTACCTTTGCATTGTTAGAACTATGGTATTCCCAGTGTGCTGTGGTCATAGGATCATGGAGAGTCAGACAGGACTGAAGGACTAAACAACAACAATTTCCGGCAGTAACATACGGATGGATGTGATAGCTGGACCATAAAGAAGTCTGAGCTCCGTCCAATTGATGCCTTTGAATTGTGGTGTTGGAGAAAACTGCTTAGAGTCCCTTGGACTGCAAGATGATCCAATTAATACTACTGGGAATCAAGTTTAACTGTTCACTGGAATGTTTGATCATGAGGCTGAAGCTCAAATATTTTGGCCATATCATGAGAAGACAGGATTCTCTAGAAAAGACTCTGATGCTGGGAAAGATTATAGGAACACGAAGAAGGGAGCAGCAGAGGCGGACATGAGGTAATTGAGGCAATGAACATGAGCTAGATGGAGCACAGAGGGGCAGATAAACCTGGCGTGCTGCAGTCCATAAGATCACTGAGAGGCGGAAACGACTAAGCGATTAAACAACAACAAGAAATACCTTAGATTGTCACTTTATAGTCACATTCCTATTAGAAATGGCAGCACATGTCCAGGACTCATCTACTGTAGCCTTGGTAGTAGATACAACTTTCACTTTTTCAGCATGTTTTCTTGTCAATTTCTATCAAAAATGGCTGTGTTTAAACATGACTTGTCCTCATTATGATAGTGGTCCGGTAAAGCAACATGGCAAACCACTTTGCTTTTTTCCTGTTTCTGATTGGCTACACTAATACTCATTATTGCCGTTTTGGTATATATTTATTTTTTAAGATTTCTTGAAATTCTATAATGTTTTTTAGAGCTTAAAACATATTTTATTGCTATACAGACTCAGTAGTAGTGATCAGAAATGGCTGACATTGTCCTCATAAAGATGGAGGTCCAGTGGAGCAATGGGGCAAATCACTTTGCATGTCATCTGTCAGGTGGATTAAGTAACTCTCAATACGATGGCGGTTCAATGGAGCAATAGGGCAAATCACTTTGCCTGTCACCTGTCAGAGCTGATTATCAGCCCCATTAAATTCCCTCTACTTGGAAACTCGTAGCTCGTAACGTAGCTCGCAAGACTTAAGGCTATTAAATTGGCCTCAAGGTTTCGAAAAGGGACGAAAAAAGCCTACAGGACGTGGAACCTGGAACATGGAACTTCGTGGCCGCAAATCCATTGTTCTCTCAAGACCCTAACTGCTACGTTTCCAATTTAGCTAATAAATTACATCAAAATCACTGGTGTTCAAACTCGTAACTCGCAAATGAAGCCAAGAACCCAACGAGTGCTAAGTAGGACCCGCAAAGGGGGGGGGGGGGGGGGTTACGGGGAGTGCAACCCATAGCACTTTAAATGCAAATATCAACACAGTACTGTACTTTTATTAAAAGGGAAAGTGATGTTAGGTCTTAGAATTAGCACAACATTCTCAAGCCCGCAAATCGTCCCTGAAAAATACTTTATTTCATGTTTCATTTTTGTGTTATATCGATCCCGGCAATCAGTGTGTTAATACATATACCTTAACTCGCATGTGATAGAATGTCATATTTACGGCTTTACGAATATTGCATTACATCTGAAATGTGGGTCCTCGTAACTCGTAATTGAATCCCGTAAGACTTTAAAAATCCCACCTTCATTTTTCAGTGACGTAATTCTGACGATCTCTGTTTCCATTGGCTCCATCCAAACTCGTAACTACGAGTTAGACTATTTAATCACGTTCACGGCTGCACATCCAACGAGCAAAAAATGGTTTACGGGTGGCTGTATGTTACTCTGAATTAGATCTCGATCCAGTGGAGCAATAAAGCAAATCACTTTGCGTGTCACCTTCCAGGCACATTATGTAACTGTCACTGAACCAATTCCCACAAACCTTTGCACAGGAAATAAAATTAAGTTTTATCCAGACTTTAGTTTCCCTTTAAAGTTTTTTGTTCTTTCTAGGCCTAAATGTAGTGTTCCTTTAATGTCACTTATTTTTAGGTCTAATTTACCTCAGAATTTGATATATTTTGGTATATTTAAATTATTTCCATTAGCCTTTAAAGGTTTATTTCCTGTCATCTTTTTTAGTGTATTTACCTCAGAATTTGGCGTTTTTTGGCATATTTAAATTATTTCCATTACGTTAAAGGTTTCTTGAATTCCTGACGTTTTAGAGTATTTACCTCATAATTTGGCGTGTTTTGGTATATTTACATTGTTTCCATTAGCCGGTAAACGTTTCTTGAATTCCCGTCAACTTTTTTGAGTATTTAACTCAGAATTCTGTGTTTTTTTTATATTTAAAATATTTCCATTAGCCGTTAAAGGTTTCTTGATTTCCTGATGTGTTTTTTATCGTATTTTCCTCAGAATTTGGAATATTTTTGGTATGTTTAAATTATTTACATTAGCTATTAAAGGTTTATTGACTTCCTGTCATCTTTTTTAGCGTATTTACCTCAGAATTTGGCATTTTTTTATATATTTAACATATTTCCATTAGTCGTTAAAGGTTTCTTGAATTCCTGTCGTCTTTTTTTGTGTATTTAACTCAGATTTCAGTGATTTTTGTATATTTAAATTATTTACATTAGTCGTTAAAGGTTTCTTGATTTCCTGATGTGTTTTTTATCGTATTTTCATCAGAATTTTGATTTTTTTTGGTATGTTTAAATTATTTACATTAGCTATTAAAGGTTTATTGACTTCCTGTCATCTTTTTTAGCGTATTTACCTCAGAATTTGGCATTTTTTTAATATATTTAACATATTTCCATTAGTCGTTAAAGGTTTCTTGAAATTCTGTCGTCTTTTTTAGTGTATTTACCTCAGTGTCTTACAGAATCCATTGTGGCTGTCAATTTGAGTGTTTTTACCCCCAAAAATCTAATATTTAAAACATATTCCTTTAAGTAGCAAAAGAAAAATGGAGGCCTATGGGCCCTTTTCTTCGTAGGTCCAAATTTACCTCACAAATTGTACAATATGATGACATATCCATGAGAAAACTCCCAGGAGCCTTTGCACATGGAATAAAATCACGTTTTCAGTCTACATTGCTTATTTTTCACAGGAAAAAAAACATTAATACAATTACTAAAAGTCTAAAATTTCAAAAAAAGTGTTTTTGTAAATAAACCCAAAAAAATAGATTAAGAAAAATGATAGCAAATATGTGATTGTAGACTACTTAATTTTTAAATTTAAATTTACATAATGTTTTTAATGTATTTTGGCATTTTTTATATTGCTTTCATTAGTTTTTAATGATTTTTACTCATTTTTTAGCATAAAAACATATTTATCTAAATTTTTTTTGGTATTTTGCCACTTTTTATATTATTTACTTTAGTTTTTTTAACATTTTCATGATTTTTCTATCATTTTTTTAGCATAAAAAATCATATTTACCTCAGACTTTTATGTATTTTGGCAATTTGTACGATATTTTATTTAGATTCTAACGTTTTCATGACTTTACGTCATTTTTTTTGCATAAAAAACATATTTACCTCTGAATTTTAGGTATTTTAGCAATTGTTTATATTTTTTTCCTTAGTTGTTAATGTTTTTATGATTTTCCAGTCATTGTTTAACATAAAAAAATCATATTTACATCAGAAATGTATGTATTTTGGCATTTTTGATATTATTTACTTTAGTTTTTTACATTTTAGTGATTTTTTATTCATTTTTTAAACATATTTACCTCAGAATTTGCAGTATTTTGATGTATTTTGGCAAATTAATGATCCTGGAAGTCTTTACACTGGCATTAAAATTATTTTTTTTAGATTAAAGACTTATTTCAAATATAGTAATCTGAGACGTTAGTGTACATTTAACATCATTTTGTTTTGTTTTTTATGTCAAAATTTACCTCAGAATATCGTATATTTTGTTATATTTTCATAATTTCCATTAAACGGTTATGTAATTGTGAGCTTAAACAATAATTTTATGAATAAATATACCTTTTTTTTGCTAATGGCCGTGTATGGGCAGGTTGTGCCAGCATTAAGGATGGCGACGGTGGCGTCGCGGGGGCGGCTGGGAGTTGTTTGGCGAGGGGGGCGGAAGTGGGCGGACGTTCTGCCCTCCATTCTCTGTGCTGCTTGCAAAGCTGGGGAGAACATGAGAGCGGGGAGCGGCCGGGAAAGAGGACCCTGACCGCCCCGGGAGGTGAGAATCACGCGAGACCGAGGCTTTGAGGCCTTGTGTGGAGGAGAGGGGACGAAGAGAGGTGCTTCGGGCCTAGCTGTAAACAGTGAGGCAGGCTGAGGCCTAGAGAAAAACATTGGGGCCTGGTATAGAGTGATATTAATAAATACACGTACTAGGGAGAAAAACGGAGCGTCTTTTTGTATCCACAGGCCTAGGAAACAATGCAGAGGCCTGGTGTGGAGTAATAAGGGGCCTAGGAAGAAAATCTGAGAGGGAGCTTGAAAACACAGGCCTACAAATCAACACAGAGGCCTGGTGTGGAGTGGTAGTGATAAATATATGGCCTAGGGAAGAAAACGGAGTGGGAGGCAGTATACTGAGGCCTAGGCATCAACACTGAGCCTGCTGTGGAGTAATATAAGGCATAGGAAGGGAAGCTAAGAGGCTGTTTGCAAATAGAGGCCTGTTATGGAGTGATGTTGGTAAGTGCAGGGCCTAGGGAGGACAACTAAAGGGGAGGCTGTCAACACAGGCCAAGAAAACACCACAGATGTCTGTCATGAAGTGATGGTTATAAATACAGGGCCTAGGGAGGAAAACTGAGGGGGAGGTTGTAACACAAATGCCTGGTATGAAATAATAGGGGTCTAGGGAGGTAAACAATGTGACGCCGCGTAATGGTGTACCGTAAAGTATCAGCGGCAAGTTGTGTTGTGGAGTGTTACCGTATGCCGTGGGGTATTAGCGGTGTGCCATGGGGTAATAGCGGCGTGTGATGGCAGGGTGCTGGCAGTGTGTGTGTGTTATTGGGGTGCCTGCTGCTCGTCTCTGCGTGCCACGGGGGGCTGCTGCTCGTCTCTGCATGCCGCAGGGGGCAGGTCTCTGCGTGCCGCGGGGGGCTGCTGCTCGTCTCTGCGTGCCGCGGGGGGCTGCTGCTCGTCTCTGCGTGCCGCGGGTTGTTAGCGGCGCATTTTTCTACAGTAAACTAAGATTGAAGCTTGATATTTTTCGTTGTCAGTCAGCCTTTCTGATCCACCCACAACCTAAAAAAATGATCTGTTGTTAAATAAATATTTGGCACATTGTCTTTCGTGTTCTGTGATCTGTGCATGCCTATTATTTCTGGGGCAGATGACTGCACTCAAGAGAATGGACCCAATGCCTACAGGCTAATCATTAATTAATGGTAATGACCCCTCATTAACATATTTGAATCTTTGTGGGTGGATCAGAAAGGCTGACATCGACAACCGTCAATCCGTTTATTACCATGTAATAGATAAAGCCCTCGCTATTTGGAGCTTCCACTGTGCCCCTTTAACTTCAGTATTTCAGGAATGTCAGAGGTTACAGGATCTGACAAGCACCGTCCCTTTAAGCTCCCTGCCCTGGAGGGGGTAGGTTTGAGCAAAGGTTGTGTGTGAAAGGTCAGGGGTCAGATCTAGAGACCCTGTCACAGGCCTAGGGGAACAAGCCCTAATTATGTCTCCCAATTTGGGAAATTATTCATTTTTTAAACCTGGAAATAATATTATAATTAAAAATGACTCCTGTCCGGCTCCTATAAGCCTTCCTGGCTCCTAAGTGTTAGAGTGGTATTTGTACCAGCCCTTTGTGTGTGCATATATAAGGTCAGGGGTCATATAAAACACCTATACACAGATCTCTCTCTTTTCTCTCTCTCTCTCTCTCTTTTCTCTCTCTCTTTTCTCTCTCTCTCTCTCTTCTCTCTCTCCTC